>JAQGAW010003986.1:0-11562 GCA_034698025.1 Phthiracarus crinitus | reverse complement strand
AAAAGTGTTTGTTTTTTATTATATATGAAGTGTGCGAAGCGCTCGATAATAAATTAGTCGAATCGACATAATTTTAGCAGTGATTCCGATTTTTACCTTTACAAACCAATAAATTAAACAAAACAATCTTTAGTTTTACTTTAAAATATACTTTATTAAAGCGTATCTCGTTATACACACTACAATACAAAACGTGTTCTTAACATAAAACTGATTCACAGATCAACACCACACAATTGCGTGTCGTACACACTTATATAGGAGTGTCACACAAAAGAAATATAATTTTAGGTTAGGCTTCTAGCGATTAATATAAATATGAACTTATAGTTAAACATTAACAATAAAACAATAACGATGAAAGAGCTAAAAGCATAAACAGGATATGACTCATTGAGAATTACAATGAAATCTGAAATAGTAATACTAAAATATTTAAAGTGGAAATTTCCATGTCCTCAGTACTATGTTATATTCCACTAACGTTCCACTCACTAACATTTCACTATTTTTAAACTAACATAATCTAAACTCAGTTCGAATTTGAAAATTTTTTATTATGAGTGATAAAGGCTAAGATTCTCCTAAAATTTCAATTAATATTAATTTTAATACTTTGTTTTTAAATTTCAAAGTGTAATTTTAATTTGTAAATTATTTTTTAATATACTTTGATAATAAAAATATTTTTAAATATTGGCAAAAATGAATAACTTTCCACTAACGGTAAAAACTAATTTTTTCATTCCATTAACGTTCCACTAACGGATCTATTTTCAAATTCCACTAACGTGGAACGTTAGTGGAGTATAATTTTCAATAACTAATTACAATTCTCTAAATATGTTTTTAAATTTTTACTTTTACACTAAAAGTATTTTATTTATTATTGTATTAATAAAACAACTTTTTATAAAAGTAATACATTATCACTTAATTGGTGTTCACTTGTAATGCAAAATTTGTGTTGACTGTTATGATAAAACAACACAATGGCTGATGCAGTGTTGTTGTGGTCTATTGATAAGATTCCTGTTATTTCCAGTGAATTACTGATTGATCGCAAAAATACTGGAACTCTGTTATCATTTATATTTAAATGATCGCATTTCTTGTTTTGTGGCCAATAAGTAATCCATACTTTTCTTTGATTCGCTCCTTTGTTAACAACTCTTTCAACAAACAAAACCTCAAGTTTATTATGTGTGGAATAAGATCTCGGATGATAAGCAATCACTTGTCTCATATTTATTTGCTTTATTGAACATGAATCCATTATCCATTGTTCATTCTTATCTATTTTTACTCCTGATTTAATAAATATGGTGCATCGAAAAAGATCTCTCTTTACATATAAGTTAATAATTTGTTGTTAATATTAATTGTAAGGTATATTATTATAATGATATTGTTTTCCATTACCTTATAGTAACACAAAGCCGAATATTTTACAGATAATCTAAACATATCATAATCGGTTTCACAATAAGAAATGGCTAATAGACTATCATTTGTGTTTCTATTTGATGCGCCATTTGTATTAATATGTAAAAAATTGTCACTAAACCCATATATTTTCCATTCATATCCATTCATTATAATATAATTTTCGATACCTTTTTTTAGTCTTCGTGTGAATGCATAATCAAATCTAGTTTTATTCGATGTTTTCATTTGATAACATATGTCTGAATGATTATCACACATATATGTCGTTAGAATTGCTTTATATTTTAAATGAAACAAAAACTGGTTATTAAATAAGTATTTTTAGTTATTATTAACATTGAATTGAAATATACTCACACAGAAGTATAGTAAATATGAATATCATTTTAAAATTAAATTTCGTCAATAAAACTTTATGATAATATTTATGTCACCAAAATTTTTCATTTAATTAATTTTGTTTTCAAATATTTTAAAATAATTAGTTGACTTTTGAATGAGTGTTAACAATGTATTCCGTTATGAATATATCTAATGAATTGTAAGCGTATACTTATAGATCTGTTTAAAAACTATGAATATTGTTGTGTTCACATGAATTTACATATATTTTATAAGAGCTAAATATATTTTATTATTCAACACAAACCTAACCGAAACTAATTATGCACAACGTTATTGGTTAATATTCCCATCAACGGCTATAATATTTATGAAGTAATCAATTAACTCATAATTAAACTTATAATGAGTTCCAAAGTACATAAAAATTTTAAAAATATAATATATAACTTGTATTTATTAAACAAATAAATAAGTTTATAATTTCATAAAACTTTTTAACACATTTTTTTTATTGTTTTAAATATTATTTATTGTAGCTTTCGGAGAGCACTCTCTCAATCATCAGCAATATCTATACTGATTTCGCAAACATTAACACACAATTAAAATATTATGTTTAGATAAACAGTGATATTTTTAGGATTTACTGTATATATCTATTACTTTTTTAAAAAACTTTATACTCGTAACGCTTATCGAAAGCATACCAAAAATATTTATGTAATTAATATTCTAATATAACATAATTTGTTCAAATCGTTAAACGAAAACAAATATTGATTATTTGTTGCTTAATTTACTTTTTCGAGTGAATAGGCGTGAAACATATTTCCATAATTGAAACATTTGTGCGAATAGTATATTAGTATAGATTTGGATTCCCATTATTAAATACAACAAATTTCGGGTTCGCCCGAATCTTGATAGTTTATATTATTTTCCGGGACACTTATAAATACAATTTTTAGAATAAATTGACTAAAAATTGATAAAAAATATATAAAACAATATTATTTTTGCCAAAATACCTCGATTTTGCACTTTTTTCAGTTAATTCGGACGTGTTTTTGAGACCTTTTAATTTTTAATTTATATTTCAAAAAGTTTAGTTTAAATCCGACTAGTTTTTTAAGGACTACTTCCTGAGTACCAAAATATTTTTTTTAAAAAAAGTTTCAAAATATTATAATTTTGTTAAATATATTTATAAAGTATAATTTATACATAGCCCGAATTCGCACAAAAATACTTTGTTTCACGCCCCGAATCCCTCCCGAATTTGCTAGTTTTTTACTCCGAATTTTGTTATCGTACAAATTATATATTATTTATATTTATAAGTTAAGGATTGTGCATAATTAGTTTCGGTGAAGTTTGTGTTGAATTTTAAATTTCAAAAGCGTTGTATACGTAAAACTGCTTTAAATAAATATTGATTTATATTAAATTCAAATTTGGAAAAACTTAACTAATTTAATTTTCTTTACGTGCGAAGCGAGTTGTCTCCAACACTCCTTATATAAATAAGTCGTATATAATTTAGCTCTTAAGAAATATTTTATATCACGTGAATACAACAATATGCATAGTTTTTAAATAAATCAATAGCACTACCATTACTATTCATTATTAGTTAATATTGATAACGGAAAATATTGTTAACACTTATATATAATAGTTAATTTGAAATCATTTAAATCAAATCACTTGATTAATTTCATTGAAATTATAAGTTATAATAAATATATTTTACCGAAATTTAATTTTAAAATGATATTCATATTTACTATACTTATTTGTGAGTATATATCAATTCAAATTTAATAATATATAATATATTAAATATTTATATAATAATCAGTTATTGCTTTGTTTCTAATATTAAGCAATTCTTACGACATATATGTGTGATAATCATTCAGACATTTGTTATCAAATGAAAACACAGAACAAAACAAGATTTGATTATGCATTCACATTGAGACGATTAAAACATATCGAAAATTATATTATAATAAATGGTTATCAATGGAAAATAAATAGTTTTAGTGATAATATGTTATATATCGATACTACTGGTGAAGCAAATAGTATAACATATGATACCTTATTAGCCATTTCTTATAGTGAAGACAAAATAAGTTATGGTATACCATATAAATATTGGGCATTATGTTTCTATAAATATGAGGTAAATTATTTCTTTATCATTTTAATATCTAAAATTAATTTCAACCACTAATTACTAACTTAAATTTATTTATAGAGAGAACTGTTTGTTTGCGAAATATTAAAAAATCATGTACAAGAATCAGATAAGAATGAACAATGGATAATGGATTCATGTTCAATAAATCCAATAAATATGACACAAGTGATTGCTTATTATCCGAGATCTTATTCCAAACATAATCAAATTGAGGTTTTATTTGTTGAAAGAGTTGTTAACAAAGGAGCGAATCAAAGAAAAGTATGGATTACTTATTGGCCAAAAAACACGAAATGCGATCATTTAAATAAATATGATCAGAGAGTTCCAGCATTTTTAAGATCAATCAGTAATTCACTGGAAATAACAGGAATCTTATCAATAGACCACAACAACACTGCATCAGCCATTGTGTTGTTTTATCACAACAGTCGACATATGTTTTGCATTACAAATGAATACCAATTAAGTGTTAATGTATTACTTTTACAAAAAGTTATTTTATTAATACAATAATAAATTAAATATTTTTAGTGCAAAAGCGAACATTTGAAAACTTATTTAGAGAATTGTAATATTAGTCCAACAAAAACAACATATAATACTTATTTGACAGAAACTACTAAACAAAATAAAGATAAGTATTTGCAAACAAAACATTTTACATCACAAATGATTACTTCAAAAACTATTTATTCAACACTGCATATAACGACAGATTATCCAAAACATGAAGACAAATCAAAATATATTTTAATAATTATCGGATCCATATTTTTAATATGTTTTATTTGTATGGTATTTATGTTATCATATGTTTATTGCGCATCAAATAAAAATGTAAGTTTATTATACTTATTTTATATAATAAGATAACTATACTTTCTATTATAAGCAGAGAAAATCAAAAGATAAGAAGAAGCCACAAAAACCTTATTACAAATACAAAAGAATAGATTCTGTAAGTATTTATTAAAAAATCTTACGAATAATTATAAAAAATACTTTTCTTAAATATAGATTTCAACAAAAACTGAATCAACAAAATCTACTGAAGACACTGTGTCCACAGAAAAGACAACTGGTTTTGATATTAGCGATGAAGATGTGACACACTTTGATAGAAAATTAAATTCAAACGAAACCAACGAATTTAAACGTCCGATAGAATTAAATATATTGAAAAAGTAATAATTTACATCTATATAAACACTTATTTTCTTTGTTTTGAATGATTTTAATCAAATCCAAAATTATATAAAAAGTAATACTAATTTAACATTTTGTTAGAATTGAGTTTAAATAATATATTGAAATTAAAAACGCATTTAAATACAGAATGTATGAATTGGTTAAAGTTCATTTTGATGGCAGTTTGTTTCTCAATCTTTCTGTCAATTAAATAGGATTTAAAGTAATATAATCTCAAACATCTAAACATTATTTCATTTAATTTGATTTTCGGTTTCTTCTTCCGCTTGAAATCTCGATCTTTCTTGTTCTATCGTTCATTACCTAACATTCATGACCATTGGTGAGGGTTCGTACAAATATTTACTTGAAAACAAATGACTTAGATTTATGGCTTAGTTATTGCTTAAAAACAATAGATCGGTACATCTGGTTCATAACAGTACCTGCTGCCCAATTCTTTTGTCAATTTCTGAATCCAGTTTACGATCGGTTTTTTCGGTTAAACTATTTGTTTTTAAAATTCATTATTTTAACATATATAAAGTGTAAAACTAGTTTAACCGAAGTTTAAACCATTAAAACTTCTGCGGTCGAAATCGAATTTTCACAGCCTTACTTATGATATGTCTATTCACTCCTTATTTTTCAAGAATTTTCATAGTAACTTTCTGTTTAATCTGTCGTATGCTGTTTCCAGATCTTCAGATGCAATTGAGAATGGGAATGAATACTCCCAAACCTTTTCGATAATATGCTGAAAAATAAATAGCTTAACGTTGTTCCACTTCTTCTTCAAAATATACATTGCTCGTATTAGATTTTGCAATGTATATTGATTAAGCAAACTACCGTTGTTAATGAAATGTTACTAACCAAATCTCCCAATCCGACCCTTACAAGTCTTTGTCATCGTTTCGGACAAGGGCAATGAAATTCCAACCCCAACCCCAACCCCAACCCCAACCCCAACCCCAACCCCAACCCCAACCCCAACCCCAATCCAACGTTCTGTTTTATGAATATTTTAGTCCTGTCCTGTCCTTAAATACTAAGTTAATGTGAACTTGAACCAAAATATCAAATTATATCAATTATTTCAATTTTAAAGTCAACTATCTAAATACAATTACCAGGAATAGATAATCAATATTTAATTCATGTGTATTAGTAACATAATTATTTAATGGGTAACATTAAACATTGAATTTTTAACGTATTGTGTTATGAAATTTAATTATCGGGATTTTTCTAATTTTGACCCTATCCGTACAGATATTTTTAAATACCATATCTGTCCCGATAACCCCGAAAAGATTTACTCAATCCTGATCCCGTTATTTATAAAAATTTTTGCAGGTCTATACCAAATATTGGAACCGCAATAATTTTTAAAAATCTCAACCTTACAATATACAAATTTATAATAGCGTTTTAAATTATGGTACATATGATGGTTGTTTAGCATTTTCTTTTAAAACTGTTTTGCATTATCTGTTATGTTACTATAAAGTCTATCTTCTGACGTATTCAGATGGAAAAAGACGTGAAGTATTGTAGTTGAGAGAGTTGTGAATTAGACATGCAAACCGACCCCGTTTTGATAATTCAATAATTTTTTGAATTTATTTCAATGATCTATTTTTAATGTATACAAAAGTAAAAAATAAAGAAGTATTTTATTTTCCTTATAATTAAAATAATTAATCATTCATGTAAAGTTGAAAAGATATTGTATTTACGTTCAAATTTTGAAGTTATTAAATAAATTAAAATATGACTACAAATATCTTAATTATTTTAGACGGGACGGGCGTTATATTTTAATCAAGATTCGGGTTCGGGACTGGCTTAACTTAGATCTTCCGGTACTGATTATTTTAATAATTTGACAATCTTTTGTGAATCAATGTAGTAATCAAGAAAAAGTATGGTTTAGTTATTGGTTTAACGATAAGACTTTAATTTGTGATGAAGTTTATGAAATCGATATTAAACAAGAGACAACAAGAATATTATCACATGAATATACCACATCAATATAAAACTTCAATATTTATTGACTTTAATGAAAC
This sequence comes from Phthiracarus crinitus, assembly GCA_034698025.1. Classification (NCBI taxonomy): domain Eukaryota; kingdom Metazoa; phylum Arthropoda; class Arachnida; order Sarcoptiformes; family Phthiracaridae; genus Phthiracarus; species Phthiracarus crinitus. The sequence goes on along the minus strand of JAQGAW010003986.1, from coordinate 4,293 downwards.
AAAATCCGATATTCAATTTTTTAAATTACAATTTATTTTATTCAATATAATCTTATCAAATAATGTGTTAAATACAGTAAAATATTATATTAGAATTAGATTTTAGAAATTAAATGTACAATAAATTAATGAGTGATTGATTTTGTTGTAACGGATTGTGTGAATGGATTTAATGAATAAACGTTTCTCTAAAAGTTTGATAAAATTGATTAAATTCAACTTTACTTATATAAATAAAATGTAAATATAATTTTACCTCATTTTTCATAACACATATTAAATAAATCAAAATAAATAATAGAATAACGAATATAGTTATAGCGATCACAACTAATATCGTTAATAATAATTTTCTATTTCTAATATTACTCTTCACAGTACTATTTGTTTGATAAGTTATGGTTATTATTAATTCGTTTGTGATATTTATTGTCGTCATATTTGTTGAACTTGTAATCATTGGCGTTGTCGTTGGTGTTGCTGTTGGTGTAGTTATTTCTGTTGTCTGAATGGTTTCACCACAGTTTATATACGTCTTTAGATTCGAAATTTGGCACTAAATGTAAATATTATATTATATTATATTATATTCATTAATCGAGTAATAAACAATTTAATACATTATCATTTAATTCGTGTTCACTTGTTATGCAAAATTTATTCTGTTTGTTGTGATAGAATAATATAATTGGAGAATCAGTTCCTTTGTGTTTTACTGGTAATATACCCGTTATTTCAAGGGTGTTATCGATTCCAAACAAAAAATATGGTAAGTTTGTTGCGTATTCACAGTTTGGATTTTCTATTAACGGCCATACAGTAAGCAATATTCTTCGCCTTTTAGTATGCAATCTTCTTTCAACAAAATAAAACGCGTTTCCTTTAAACATATTCCCTTTTGGCTGAAAAGCAATGAATTGTTTGATATCAAATGACGAACACGTACTCGAATACCGCTCATATGATGACTGATGATAACAATTAAATACATTTCTATTTATCTTTAAAATAATAATGATTTGTTTAAATATATTAAATATTTCATAAACAAATTATAAGGTTATGTAAAATAATTGTATTGTAAATTTCTATACCTAAGTTTAAAAACTAAAACAATTTTAAGTCATCTTTTTTAAAATATGAATAAAAGCTAAACATTTTTATAATAAATTATACAAATATTAAAAATAATATACTCATTCACCTTATAGTAACACAATAACTTGTATATAAGCCATCCTTCTTCATAATAATAGGAAATTGCTAATCCAGTATCAAATGTTTCATCACTTCTCACACCATTATAACTATCTAAAGACATATCACTATAACTATGTATTTGCCATCCAAAACCATTCTTTATAATATAATGTTCAGAACTTCCATCACTATTTTTAAGTGTAAATGCATAATCAATTCGATTTGTATTTGAGTTTTTCATTAATTCGCAGAAATCATTGCATTTAATTGTTAATATTATTGCTAAATATGACAAATACAACCATAAAATTATTTAATAATCTTATAATACTTGAATGGATAATACTTACAAAGAAGGAGTATTCCAATCAAAAGTATATTCATTTTTTAAATAAACGTAAATTAAATATTGGGCTGATCTATAGAACACAGAGGCCAACAATAGCTTTTGTTTTATTCTTAATTTAGCACGCATATAAAATAAATATGTTTTGAAACAAATTAATTGTTGCAAATTAAATTGAATCATTTAAACATTCATTATAATGTACAGTTAAGGCTGTTAACAATAATTATTGTGAATTAGAATATTATTATATTAGTAAATTTTAGTAATTAAAATAGTCAGGCTTAAGTCTATGTTATTTTAAATTTTATTTGTGTTTTTTTTTGTTTTGTTTAGGTTTAGGTTTAGGTTTAGGTTTAGTTTTGGTTGTTTAGTTAGATTAAGTTAGATATTTGTTAGATTAGATTAGATTAGTAAAAATATTAGGTTAGGTTAGTTCAGGTTAAGTTTGGTTTGTTTAGGTTCGGTTCGTTTCGTTTCGATTCGGTTAGGTTAGGTTAGGTTAGGTTAGGTTAGGTTAGGTTAGGTTAGGTATTTGTTAAGTTGATTTCGGTTATTTTAGATTAGGTTTTTGTTTGGTTATGTTAGATTTACTTTGTTTTGGTTTTATTTGTTAGGTTTGGTTAAAATGGTTTTATTGAATAATTAATTAATAATAATAACTTGATTTTACTGTATTTATATACCATACTTTATTTTAGTCTTAAAGTAGCGAGAATTCAACAAAACATTTACTTTTTTGCGTAATGCACGTAACTTTCACAACAATTACTCTCTACTCAATTGTTGGCCTCTGTGTTCTATAGAAACCCCAAATATTGTATTGGAAACTAATATTTTGATTAAGTAAATGGAAATTGAAAAATAAGTACCGTTTAATGATTTAAAAATAATTTGCGTGAAACATAATAATCAAATATGTTTTGGCAGATTTCAATATGATTTGATTCCAAAACTAGTTATATACTATATTTAATAAGTTTTTATTGTTGTATTTCACGATAATAAGTATAACAAAAAACGTTTTAAATAATATTTCATCAGTCAATGATCTTAAACAAAGTAATAATAGTAGAAATGTATGGATTACTTATTGGCCGACAACCACAAAATGCGAGGAAATAAGTATTGATGATTACAGAGTTCCAACTTTTTTGAGACCAATCAGTAATTCACTAGAAATAACAGGAATCTTATCAATAGACCACAACAACACTGCATCAGCCATTGTGTTGTTTTATCACAACAGTCAACACAAATTTTGCATTACACGTGAACACCAATTAAGTGATAATGTATTATTTTTTATAAAAACTAATTTAATTAATTCACTAATATTTATATGAATTTTAGTGAAAACACAAAAATTTAAGAAAATATTTAGAGGTTTGTAATATTAATTCAACAAAAACAACATTTAATACATATATGACAGAAACTAGTGATCAAAATAAAGGTAAATATCCTCAAACAAAATCTTATAACATCACAATTAATAACTTCTGAAACATATCATTCAACAGTACATATAACTACACCTCAAACTAAACTAAAGAACGCATTAAAAAATGTTTTAATAATTATTGGTTTAATATTTTTAATATGTTTTATTTGTATGGTATTTATGTTATCATATATTTATTACACAAAAAACAAAAATGTAATTTTATTAATCAGTATTTTATAAAATAAATTATATAATATTTGTTTGATATGCAGATGAAATCTAAAGAGAATCAAAAGCCACAAAAACCTTATTACAAATACAAAAGAATAGATTCTGTAAGTATTTATTATTAATTTATGAATGCCTATAAATATGATAATAATTATATTTCTTAAATATAGAATTCAACAGATACTGAATCAAAAGAATTAACTGAAGACACTGTGTCCACAGAAAAGACAACTGGTTTTAATATTAGAGATGAAGATGTGTCACAATTTGATAGGAAATTTATTTCCGATGAAACAAATGAATTTAAAAGTCCGACAGAGTTAAACATAAAGAAAAGTTCTAAATAACGAATAATAAATTTCTATTATACATTAAGACTCAAAGCACTAATGAATAACTTTATTATATTAAATTTGTTTGATATTTCATAACTCATTGTTTTTTATAATATTCTTTAAAACGTGTATAATATTATAAAATACGTTTAATAAATATGTTTAATATGTTTAATTACAGTGAATTGCGAATGATTTTCAAAGTATTCAAACTTTAGCAAAAACTTCACACATGTGATCTTAGTTTTCTATCGTAAAAGAATGCAAAACTTTCCGAAACCCAATTGATAATCATTCAGACATATGTTATCAAATCCATTTCGTGGTTTATGAAAAAAAATCATTTTATAATTGATTTTTATTATTTATTAAAGCAATTATCAAATCGAGACAACGCTTCAAGTTTAAAATTCAAAACAATCCGAACCGAAACTAATGGCACAAAACCCCTATTGTTAACCTAACCGTCAATAGCTATAATTTATATTAAATTAACTCATTTATTAAAGCACAACAACGATTATTATTAATAATTATTAATAATTATTAATAATTAATCATTATTGTTGTTAAAATATTATTAGTTGTCACGCATTAAACTATAAACGATTGGAAAACATATATTTAAAAACACAAGATAACAGTTTTATTGAATTTATATGTTATAGTTTATATAAATATTTATTGTTAGGCTTAAATGTTCTCAACAATAGTCCCGGTGTTCTATACAACAT
>JAQGAW010003985.1:0-11563 GCA_034698025.1 Phthiracarus crinitus | reverse complement strand
TGAATGTTATTGTATGCATGTTACAAATGAAACTCAATACTTTCCGCAAAAACAAATAAATAATAAAGTAATTTTCGTTTTTGGATTAATATTAATATTTTATTCTTTTTATTATAACATAATTCTTTCTGTTGAATTTTACATAATTTTATGTTTAATTGAACACTTGTGTAGTCGATGTTACCTTCTTTATATAACATAGCATACTTATATACATTGATTATGTTTGTTCTTTATTTATTTTGTTTAATTATTTATTTTATTATTATTTATTTATCTTATTTAAGTTATTTATTTATATATGTTATTTTTGTTTCTTACATTCTTACTTAACATCCTCATGTTTTAATGATTTTTGGTTACAAAATTTGTAAAGTCTAAGTTTTGATATATGTACAGTTGCTGTATCCTTGCCCTTTTTATCCATTTCAATTTCATAAGAAATATCTGATAATTTTTTTATAACTTAAAACGGACCTATAATTAATTGTTCTAATTTTTTACGGGTTATTTCATTTTTATTTTCTATGTAAACTAAATCACCATGATTTAAAATTAATAATATGATTTTAAATAATTTTTGGATATGCAATTTCTCATGTATTTTCAATTTTAGGATAAATAGGATTTATTATATACTCAAAAGGCAATATACCTAACATAAAATATTTAGGTGTAAATGTTCATACAGAATGTTTAGTTTTATTATATTCATATATTACATTATTTAACAGTTTAATTGTTTAACAATATATTTTGTTTTTTCATTTATTTTACATCTTAAACGTGTGATAATTGTTTGATTAATTCTTTTATTCACTCTATTTCTTTGTTGACAATTTATAAGAGTACATAAATTTTTAATATTTTTAAATAATAATGATGTTTAATTAATCTACTGCATTCATGATTAATTGAACATCATAATTTTTTAAAAATATTTAAATTTAATAAAACCTTAAATTATTACTTATGAATGTAGTAGATTAATTGAACATCATAGTTTATAAAATATCCATAAATTGCAAAAAATAAAAATGCATTCATGTATTTGTTTTACTTTTAAATTTTCAAATATAAACATTAAAGGTTAATATATTTAAGATATTCTTAATAATTAAGGGGAGTCACGATTAAAATTAAAATTCGAATAATTTTTAAAATTAACAATTTAAATCTTTATGATTTAAAATGCAAATATGGAGTTGTATTTAATTTTAAATTTTCAAATAATCACTATAATTTGATTACTTACATAGATGAACTACTTGGACCTTTCTACTTAAAATTTAAATAAAACAATATGTCAAACAATATTATTATTTAGTTAACTTTGGAGATATTTTATTTGACATGTTTATCCTTATGTAGCCTTTCTTAATAATTATTAAAGGATTTTTTAGTTATATTTGTAAAGTGAATTTATTAAAGATATGTCTTTTTTGAAAAAAAATTTTGTTTTAAAAATACAATGTTGAAAAAAATATTAATGAAAAAGTCATTGAAAAAATTCTTAAGGCTATAAAAATCATAGATGAAATGAAATATCTCACTCCGAATTACTGAATTTTTGATTAAGAAAAAAATTACCTAATATATTAACAATATTTATGAGAATCAATAAAATATTTTTAGTTCAAAATTATTCATAGATGTCATTAACGTATTCCTCTTTTACATCTTATTGTAATATTTTTAAATAATAATAATTTTTTATTAATGTGGTTTGACATATTATTCATTATTACTTATGATAATAAAGCTTTGTTTTTGGCAAGAAAATATTTCACTGGTTTACCCACAATTGTTCATTGCATAGAATTTATTCATGTTTATTTTAAAAGATTTAGCTTAAAAGTATTATTTATAGAAAGTAAAGTAACTCATTTTAAATGAAATTATTAATAATTAGATAAAATAATATAAATACTTATTATAAAAGAGCATTGTTTTTGACTAGAAAATATTTCCTATATATAACAATGAACTTTTAAGAAAAAACTAAAATATATTATTAAAATTGTTAATATATTAGGTAAGTATGTAATATATTAAGTGCAATTGTTTATTTGTCTATTTGAGTATTAAAGAAAATTCTATAATTTTATTACCTTTGACTTTTGATCTGTTTAGTTCTTAAGTATATTTTAGAAATTTGTTCAACATGAAAGCTTAGAGAGATAGGAGTTTATGAAAAAATGTGTTTAATTTGAACCAAAAATGGTAAACTAGATGTCAAAAAATGAGCTAAAATGGTCTAATAATTCACAAAAATAACTTAAAATAGTCTAAATATTGGTTAAAATAATCAAAAATGGCTTTAAAATCTATAAAATAATGATAAAAATAGGATAAAATGGATCAAAAACATTTAATTTAACAAAATTAAAACTTTTTCGAATTAAAACCAATCAAACGCGAAATAATATAGCTTCGATTTCAAGTTTTTTTATTTCATTTAGTTTTAATTTTGATTTTATTATAAATTTCAGTATTGATTTAATTTTGATTTCTGTTTTCAAAATATTGCATATATTTAGATTTAATTTAATTTTGATTTCTGAAAATTATTGCATTTTAATTTGATTTTAATTTTATTTTTTAATATTTTATAATTTTAATTTACTTTTGATTGTGCTTTTTGATTTACAAGTTGTTGTTTTTAATTATACTGTATTATTATGAGAAGTTGAAATCAATATGTTTAATGTTTAAATTTTTTAGATTCAAGTTTAGTAAATCAAGTATATAGAAGATAAATTACATTTCATTTTTAATTAAATTTTTATAATTTTTTTAATTAAGCTAATAAATAATTTAAAAGCAAAATATTTTATTGAAACATTAGAAATTAATAGTGTTTGGCAGCTGAGCAACAACTATATAAAAATTTTCAAAAATCTCTTTGAAGATTAATTGCAAAAATATGTCTTTAATGAAATAAATGTTTCTATTTAACATTATTATTTAAAATACTGTTTCTTCAAAATTAAAAATAAAAACAATTAATAAATTGTCAAAAATATTTAATACACTATAAAATTTTGATTATACTTTTGATTTAAATCTATATATAATACAATATGAGCTGATTATAATTATTCATTCTCTTTATTGCTTTATTGTTTAATCTGATTTCTTAAATGTAATCCATATATATAGACATCGAACAGAATATTTTTAAAAGAAAATCAGCAAAAAAAACTGTTTGATTGCCTGTTTAATTAATGAGTACATTTCACAATATATTAACTGTTTCCAATTCTATTGTAAAACATATTCCATTTGAAAGGTAAAAATGTGAAAATTATTCGTTTCATGTTTTGCAATAATAAAATTTATGATGTATGCCTTTCGGGGGATAACGCGAAGTTAGGCCGAGCGAGGGTGTTTGCAAACAAATTTATCGATGCCGATGAATAAAACAAATATCGAACGATGGGCTTATGACTCTAACGACCGCTCGATAACCTTCTGATTATATGTTTGATCTTTTCGCTGAATTGTATCTTAGCGATCGATTTAATTCTATTTAACTATTCTTTTATCGTTAGTTATTAAATTAAATAAATGTGAAACTCTTTTATCGTGACTCACTTAATTAACGACTTATATCGTGTTAAATATTATATTATTATATGAATCGTTATGATATATAATTGCAACTTTCGAATTCGCTTACCATTACACGACAAATGATATATACATTAAAAACATATCATTTCTATAAACAATATTAAGAGTTTATAAACTAAAAAATTATACAAATCGATGGAAATAAACAAAATTAGTGATTAATATCACAATAACATATTTATTAACATAACTTGAGACTTATCGCGTGAACTCATGATATGGCACATCTCAGAACTCCCTCAAGCCTAAAAATAAAACGATTGTTCGTGAATATTTTTGCTTTAAATCGATTATCTTTGTGAACAATATTGAAAACGATAATGAATATAATGATTATATTTAATGGTATGACTTTAAAATTTGTGTTTTAGCGCAAAGAGATCAGGTTTAGCGTTAACTTAAATGAATATTAGATTTTATCTCTAATATTCACATGAGTTTAGTGAATATCGATTGAAACGAAGACTAAACGTTGTTCACAAAAATAATATAAAGCTTTACAGATTTACTTGATATATTGGTTTAGACATTGATTGAATTTGGGATAAATTGTATAAGTATTGATCTAAATTTTACGCGATGCTAACATTATTATCATATTATCTATTGATTAGTAATATTAAAAAAATTAAAATAATGTAATAAAGTAATGTTAATAAAATTAGTTAAAATTGGTGGATAAAATACTCAATTGCTAACGAACTGTATCCGCGACACTTGTATTATTACAAGAATTTCGCTTTTTCCGTAATCGTCTCAGTTTGTCATCACTCAAATACTTACACATTCGAATAGCTGAAATTAGATTAAGTATAATCAATGCCAAGTTATTAATTTATAAACAAAACAAGAAATAATCAATACACAAATTTTTTATATGCGCTGTTATGTAGTTTAGACTTAGTTGTGTTGGGGTTATACGTGTTTTGAGTAATATCAGCAATTCGTAAGCAATAAGTAATAGCTCACAACTAATTATGTTAATAAGCAAAACTCTTACTTTTTAAAGTTTTTTAAAAATTACTTCAGTTTCTGCAGCCAATGTAAATATTTGTTTTGATCAATTAAGAGTAGTTTTTCTTTTATGTATTTTATCAAAAATGTAAAATTTTGTAAATCTGGAATAAAATAAATTAATGACAATCTGCCTTAATATCTGCTTTTTCAAAATACTTTTCAAATCTCTTTTTATATGGTAAAAAAACAATTAAATTAATAAAATATAACTTATAACATTATATTGAATTAAATATATAAGAAATAATTTCACGAATATTTTCATAAAAATATTTTAATTTTTTAAATTAATTAAATTAAAAGTTAATAAAGTGAAAGTATCGCGATTAGAACGGTAGTGGAATTGAGATTTGTCCCGGTAATGGTACGGTAATGGAGTGAAAAAATTTGAGTTTTCCGGTAGTGGAAAGGTAACGTCTATTTTGCTAACGGTAATGAAACGGTTGTGATATTTTTGTTAAATTTTTAGAAATATCAAATTAAAAAACTTTCAATAACTTAATCAGATTTCAACATAAAAATTAATAAGGAATTAAAATATCAGTTTAAAAACTATAAGTATTAATAAACTTTGTAAAATAAACAATTATAAAGTTTTACAATTATACTTAAAACCATTAATGATTAAAATGAGTTCAGAAAAAAGTTAAAATTGTTAGATAAGGAACGGAAATGAGTGGATAAGTAGTGGAATTAAAAATACTAACGGTAATGGAACGGTATGGTGTTTATAGTTTTTTTAAACATTTTAGAGAATAAATATAATATTTGTGTTTAAATAAATTTATATTTTAAAATTGTTCATAAATGTTTTTAATTGCCTTCTTCTTTTAATTTAGCTCATACAAAAGGTAATTATGATAGGAAAAGTAAGATTCATAGTAAAACACTTGATTGTATCTATTGCGAAATTAAACTAAATCAATGTTTAAATTGCCATTTGTTTTAATATATTTAATTGAGAACGAATCGGTCAAATTGTAAATAAGTAAAAAGAATTTTTTCAGGATTCTTATTCAAGTTAAAATTAAAGTCATCCAACATAATTACATTTTCGTTATCAAATTTATAAATAAACCATCAACTGTTCGAGCTCTACTTATTGCAACTTATACTTTGTAACGTTATATACGTTTTAAAAATTTAAAAACTACAATGTCATAGCTCTTATCCTGTGTATTCCTTTAGTTATTGCTTCAGCTGCAACCAATGGAAATTTGGTTCGATATACTCGTACATTTTGATTTCGAATCGGTACATTTGTAGTCCAGTTTGCAATGTAGTTACAGTTTTTTGATAAAGCCCTTAATTTAATTCGAGCGTAAGAACCAATATTATTGTCATAAAATATTTTTAACTGAATATAGTGCGTAGTTTTTAACATCCAAGACACATGTCCAACAGATGTGTCTTCAACATTAGTAACAAATTCCATGCTTTACAAGCGATATTGCTATACGATTATATGCTTCCACTTCATTTGTTTTGAAAAGCCCAATGATTTTACAGTGTGGTTAAATCTTCTAATTACTTAAATCCCGCAATTAAATAAAGAGATATCATTAATTGTTCATGAATCTACGGCTAAATTATTAAGAGCATTATGAAAACTAAATTTTCAATTAATTCAAATAAATTGAATGGTTCCCAGTGTGTATTTGTAAATAATTGATTGTCTTAACTTCTTCTTATTTAATAAACGAATCTATGATGAAAATCCTAGAAAAAACTCACGAATTTACCACCAAAACCTTATGTAGGATGGTGATGACAGCTATGCTATGTTGTTACCGATGGCGTATATCAGTTAAAAGTGATTTTAACGCCGATTTTTCGACGGATTCGTCGGTTTTGTCGATATTATACCCGTTACATGTTATAGATTTTTTCTATCTATAGAGGTTTCGATTTTATCTATTTAATCTAATTAGTTTGATTTTTTTTAAAATAAATTTTCTAATTAATCTGTATTGACAAATGCTGTAACTGATCCGTTGGCGCTAATTTCACCGTTATTCCTCGGATATGTTAGTTTGATCTATTGTGTACTTTAATCACCTGTAACAGATTTTGTCTAATACTAACAGTTCCGCGGGTGGTAGTGTGCACCGTTAAAAAATTTCTCGAATAGTAATTTTTAAAAAGTGAGCTCTTTGATAAAGTGTCGTTCTTGTTTCATTTTTATTTTTTTAAAGATTATAAATCATAAAGTTTAATACTATTAATTTTAAAAGTAAAATTTGTGTGTCTATGTAAAAATTAAATTTATATAAAATATTTGAAAATTTAAAATTAAAAACAAATCAATACTTGGATTTTAATTTTATTCAAAGATAATAATTCACAAAGATTAAGATTGTTTATATTAAAAATATTTACATTTTAATTTTATTATAGTTTTAATACAGTATGTTTAAATTTTGGTGCGGAACGGTTAAAGAACTATTTATCTGTAATTAATAAGAATATCTTAACTATTTTAACATTAATTGATTATATTTTAAAATTTAAAAAAAAACAACTACTTAATTACTATATAATTTTATTGAAAATTAATACTAAACCAAGATCAACTATGTTTCATAAATATTGGTATAATAATTTATTAAAGTATTATTATTGGATATTTAAGTTTTTAGTGGAAAGGTCAAAGAAGTGCATCCATATAATTATTATCTAAAATATTTTAACCTTAAATGATTATATTTCAAAATTTAAAAAAAAACAACTACTTAATTACATTATAATTTTTTCAAAATTAATAATTGACAAAGATTGAGATTGTAAATTTCAAAAATATTGGTATATTAATTTATTAAAGTATTATTATCGGATATTTAAATTTTTAGTGGAAAGGTCAAAGTGGTGCATCCAAGAAATTATTATCTTAAATATTTAAAATTAAATGATTATATTTCAAAATTTAAAATAAAAACAACAACTTAATTACACTATAATTTTTTTCAAAATTAATAATAAACCAAGATTAAGATTGTTAATATTAAAAATATTGGTATTTAATTTAATAAAAGTAATAATATCGGATAATTAAAATTTAATTGGAAAATACAAAGTAGTGCATCCATTTAATTATTATCTTAAATATTTTAAACTTAAATAATTTTATTTGATATATGAACTTTATAATGAAAAATTAAAATTAAAAACTCCTACTTAGATTTTAATTTTTTTCAAAGTTATTAATTCACAAAGATTAATATTGTTAATTTTAAAAATATTTACATTTTAATTTTATTATAGTTTTAATAAAGTATGTTTAAATTTTTTGCGGAACGGTTAAAGAACTTTATCTGTAAATAATAAGAATATATTAACTCTTTTAACGTTAATTGATTATATTTTAAAATTTAAAAAAAACAACTGTCATCAATTAATCAAATTTCAAACTAAATTTTAAAAATATTTACATTTTAATTTTATTATAGTTTTATTATAGTATGCTTAAATTTTTAGCGGAACGGTTAAAGTAATGTTTACCTGTAATTATTTAAATTTATATTTAAATTTTACTTAATATTTTAATTTTTTTATCTGATTTGACAGATATATGGATTTGGTATTCTCTGTCCGTCTGTCGCCAGGTCATATGACCAGCATTTCTTTATATTAATTAAGGGATTATTCTTACTTACTTCTATCATAATGTCCAAATTCATAATATAAGACTTTTTGTATTTTTATTATATTATTTAATTGATTTTGTACTTTTCCTTAATTTATTTAAGGGATAAGTCTAATGTCATTTCTCTTTGAATATTACTTTATTAATTTTTTATTGATGCAAATAATATTGATAATGTTTATTGTTTATTTCAAAAATATATGTTTTATATTTTAAAAGACCTAATAATGGGTTTATTTATATCGAATCGATTAGTTACGTCTTACTATTGCATATAAAATGTAAATTTTTAACTGACTGTATTGAAAAGAACTCTTTCTTCTCGATATGAATATTTCTGTAAATTTTATAATCCTTTCTTCTATCAAAGTGTCTAAATTAAGCAGAATTTAATATTAAACGTTAATTTATATCAAAATTGTTATTTGTCTTGTAGTTCTTATCAATGTATGTTCAGAATAACATATTATATATTCATTTAATTGTTCTAAGAAGGTTTTTTGAAATGTTATTTTAGAATTTAGAATAATATATCTTTATTTTAAAAATGGCAAAATGTTGACGTTCTTTATATCGAAACGTACTCAGTTGTCTTACTTTTTCATTTAATAATAACAAATTAATTATTAGACAGATATTAAATTAAGACCTTTTTACATCATACCTAATACATCCAACAGTTTTCTGTTCGTATTTAAAACTAATCTAAAATATAAATTAATATCACACATATATTTCGTGTCAAACATTTTTTTAAATTAAAAAATTCATAAAATCATTCATTAATTTGCCAAACACTTTTTAAAAAAATATCATTTTGTCCATACTTTGAGATCATTTCCATAACATATCGATAAAAGTTGTGTAGATTTTTTAGCCCATTTTTTCTCGATCTCACATCCAAACACATAAATATTGGTCTTTAATCTAATCCTTTAAGTAACGAATTGAGGCACGAAACTCAATAGATTTCGCGATGAATTCGGCGTATAGATGAATAGATAAGTTTCAAATTAAAAGAAAATATTTTTAATATTACTTTTAAAATAAAATAACCAAAGTTAACCAAAATAAAGGTTGTGAATTATTTTTATTGTAAATAAATATTCACAAAATTTATTTATAAATTTTAAAATTGATGCATTAAAAGTTAATAAAACAGTATTTTTCAACAAATTTATTATTCCTTGGACTAGGGCTAACTATAATTGTTTTCTCTTTTAAATTTATATATAATTTAACCAAAATAAAGTTAGTCAATAAATTCTATTGTAAATAAAAACATAAATCATAAAACGCAACTTTCGCTGCTCGATTAGGGTTGCCATATCGTTTTGATTGTTATTTTAAATATTAATCGATTCGATTTCAAATGATTTCGCTTCTTCAGTCTTTTCTCTATTAAACGCAACTTTCGCTGCTCTGGTAAATTGATTTGGAGGTCTAACTTGACTCACAAAAAATTTGTTCATAAACGATATGAATTTAAATATAATGGTGTGTTCGATGGTAATCGCAAACCTCCACCAATGTTGAGTGCTGTCCGTCATATCACTACTCCCCCCAAGCCTAAAAATAACCCGACTTTTCGGGGATTTTTCTGCTTAAATCGATTATTCTTGTGAACAAAATTTAATAAACGATAATGAATTTAGTGATTCTTTAAAATGAATGCTTTTGAGATTTTTTTCTTCTCTATTGAGGAGTTAACCAATGGGATCAGCAATTGTGTTAACTTTAATGAATATTACTTTTTATCGTTAATATTTAGGTGATTATAATGAAAATCGATTGATACGAAGACTAAAACTTGTTCACAAAAACAAACTAAAGCTTAACCAATTTAATTGTTATCTAAGTTTAGGCATCGAATGACATTCGGTATAGTTCTTAACGCGATATTAATATTATACTAACATAATCGATTGAAATTAAAATCATAAAAACTGTTAATAAAATTAGTTAAAACCTAATAAAAATACCCAATTGTTAACGCTCTGTGTCTGAAACACGTGTATTATTACTTGAATTTTGCTGTTCACGCAAACGCTTTCGTTTCTCCTCACGTTGTTTTCTCGCTTCTTCTTTCGAAACATTATTAATTTTGAAGAAGCAGTCCAAATCGATATGCCTTCCGCCTCCACACCAATCACAACGAATTGAATTTTGACTTTGAGAACTTTCGATATAATCATTTCGATTCGATGTCTCATTTGAGGGTTCATTAGAGCGATAATATTCCGCTAAAATCCGATTCGAACGTTCACGTCCAGCACTATTCTTGTTCCAGTTATCGGTGTGCAGAATATAATCCAAAAACTCTTTTGTTGAATATCGACGTTCGTATAAATTTGCAGCAACGATCGATTGAGTTGTTGGATGGAGTTTCTCGACTAATGCCATCCTATACATCAAATCGTCATCATCCGAATATGCAAAAACGATTTTATTATAAGCATTAAGTAGTTCCGCTGTCGAATTGAAACTTTCTCTTCTCAGGTTTTTTATCTGCGAAAATGCAGCAATTTTCGCTGATAGAGAGCTGAATTCTTCGATAAAACGCGCAGCAAATGTATCCCAATCGAGCTTTTTATAATTGATAAAAAATCGAGAATACTTATCACTAAGTTCTTTTGAGATTCTTGTGCCCAACAATTGTTTAAGTTTGTCTGATGGCCATTCGTTATAATAGGCCTGCTTTTCGAAATTTCGTATGTATTGCTTCGGTGGTGTATTTTTGTAAAACTCATCGATGTATCGACTAATATCTGTTAATTTTTTCTTATCGTTTTTCGCTACAATTTGTTTTAAAGTATTTGTGAAATCGATTGACATGTCTCGAAATACTGATAACGTTATATCATTTACTTCTGTATTAATGTTAGTATTTATCGCTTGCGATGATTGGTTCTGTAACTGTATCGATGTATTAGGAGTCACACCAGAACTTGTTGTATTAAGCGAATTCGTTGCATTTTGATTCGCTTGAGGTATAGTAAAAGTTTGCGATAATCGAGGATTCGATTGTGCGTTAAAATAACTTGCATTAAGTGATGTGAAATTTGGTGATTTTGGAGTTCGAATCGATTGGTTTTTCATCAAATCTTTCATTTCTTGAAATTCTTTTAGCAAATCGTTATGTTTATCTTCATTTTGTTTGCTGTCGTTAATCACTTTCTGCTCGAGATTGTGATGTTTTGCTTGAAGATCGTTATATGCGGTTTCATACTTTTTCACTTTATTTTTCTCTTTATTTAATGTATCGTT
>JAQGAW010003984.1:0-11564 GCA_034698025.1 Phthiracarus crinitus | reverse complement strand
ATACTTGATGTGACCTTTGGTCTTAACACTGGCTAACGTTAACGTAGATATGTGTGTAACCAAAATGTACTTAAAATGCATGTAACTTTTCAACAATATATTAATAGGAACTGTTCCCGTTTTCAAAACCCCCAAACCACCCCTAAATTAAGGTTTAAAAAATTTTCACTATTTTTCCCGACTACCTCGGATCAAGATCTATAACTTTCATGCTTACACTATACCTCTAACAATTACCATTTGGTCAAAATATCTTTAAAAAAATTCTTTTTAGCAGATTAAATATAGAGAGAAGAAGAGAAGATTTTGTTTGAAGTGAAAAAATTAAAATAAAATAATGCCTAAATCTAAATTATCAATTTATTTGAAACTCAAAGAAGTGTTTAAAAAATAGAAATATCGATTGTACTGATGCTGTATTACTATGGCAGCTAATAAACATATACCAACAATATATTTGTGGCAATTTATGCCTAAATGTCAATAAGTGGTTATATTAAAATCTTATTTAGTGTCAAAATATAGCCTAAGATAAGAATGAGTATATAAAGATTTTGTTTGTTCATTCTTTGTGCGTATTTTATTTTGGCTATAATAAAAACAAGGAATAGATTGGTGAAACATTCGATGGGAGTAACGAAATAGAACAGATCCAACAGAACAAATCGCGATCTTATGAGTTCACTCAAAATTCTTAATATGACTTAAAGACATTTTATCTGATCGCAGAACAACTATTACTAAATAAACCGTTAAAATCACAAAAATTATTTGTTACAAGAAATTGCAAAAAAAATTAATAAGTTCAAAAATATTAGTAATTTCATTTTTATTTTCCGCTTTTTAAATCCGATTTTTTGTCATGTTTTATCCGATATAACAAACTTTTTCGCATATTTTAGTCCGAAAATGTCACGGCTCTGCTTATGTTATTTTAAACAATATTTTATCTATTTTTTATACTATTTTTATCATTATTTAATTCGAAATTTTAGTCAGTATTAGTTAATTAATTGTCATTTTTAAACTATTTTAAGCTCTATTTGTACATTATAATACCAATTTTGCTCATTTTTTGACATTTATTTAACAATTTTTGGCTCATTTTTAACACATTTATTTTATAAAATACTCATATCTTCATAAAAATAGACTCAAATCCCTTTATTAAAATAAAGAAAATATCATTTAATAAATATAAAAACCGGTCTACACACAGACAGACATATCAAATCCAATAGCTTCTTTAGTTAAAGTGAACTAAAAATTTTATAAAACAAAATTAAAATGCAATTTAAATAAACTAAAACTTTAATAGAAATTAAAATTAGAATGTAATAAATTAAGGAAATTATTAGTTATGTTGTTTGAATACTTTTGAATAAAACTTTATTTTAAACAACAAAATATACACAATTTCATTGTAATAATTATATCTGCCAGACACTAGTCTTTCTTTTCTTTTCAGAAAACTTTGTCAATGGCTTATATTTAGAATCTGGTGTGCAGTACAATCTTCAGCAGAGTTTTTATTTATTTATTTAATGGTATTTTAAAATTATAATAAAAACTAGAGTATACAATATATTTGTATGCTTTTGACTGTTAATGAATCGATATAAAGCTTGCCATAATAAGAAGGTTTTATTTAGTAAGCTATTTTAAAAATGCAAAATATTGTATTGAATTTTTTATTGATTATGTATATTCATTAGTTTTATTTTATTAAAGTTTTGTATTGTTATTTCAAAAATTTCCAATAAATTACGTTTTAAACAATTTTTTTCATGATAAAAACTGTAGGATTATTCCAATCAATCTGTTGATTATTTCTTAATGCGTGCTCAGCCATATAAGTTTCAATATAATCTTTTCTTAATGTAATTTTCTTCAGAAATCCTTTTTATTAAGAGTTCTATCTGTTTCTCCCAGATAAATACTTTGACAATCTAAATATTTTATATGATAAACAATAGAATTAATGTTTTTATCATTATCAAGTAACATATTATTTATTTTATTTAAACCTTTAAAGGAAACAGTATAATCATTATTAATATTGTTTGAAAGTAAATTAGATAATTGAAAGTTATTCAAATATTTAATATTAATTTCTTTCGAGACAATCGAATTTATAAGCGAAACGATTTACTCAAAATTACGAAATAAGTTCAAACGTTGCGATTAATACTAAAATACGCTTTTATTATTTTTATTCGCGCGAATACGATAAACAAATACTAAATAAAATTATGATAGCGTGAAACGCTTTATAACACAAAAAGGAGCTCAAGAGAGCAAACAAAAGAATACGAAACGTTTTTATATGAGCGTTTATGCGCTATCGTTTGGTGTGGCCTTTAGTGGCTCACACTCCCCGACCACATGATTCGAACAGTGGGCCCAAGAGATCTTAGCGGTACCGCCAGCGACAGACTTCGGGCACTTTTCGACCCAATCGTCGTAATCGTTAGCTTTTTGTAGCCAAATGAACGCAAGGTGTGAACGGTATTCGCAGTAAACGAAAGGCAGTTCGCCTTTCGTTACCAATTCGTGCCATTCGAGCGCCTGCTTCTCGTCGGCGAACATACCGCCATAGTTCACTTCGATTTTTCATGCGTTGTCGAGACAAACAGAGGCGGAGAAACGTTTGCCATAGCGACCGAAGTATGACTTCCCGTAACGCGAACTATAAAAGTAAAGCGGGTCCGTATTCTTCGTCGCGATTCGGAGTGCGGCACGTAATGCTTCGGTTCTCGCTATCTCTCTCTCTCTCTCTCATCTGCTGCGTCTTGCGATTTGATTTGAGCGTCGGTTAGTTGCGGCGTATTTTCAATATTTGTGGCAAACGGCTCACAATCCCAAACGCTGCATCTCTCTGCGATTTCCGTTTTTTCTTGTGGCGACAGCTTTCTTCTGATTTCGATGTCTAGCGCTCGTAATTCTTTGGCAAAAAGTGGCGGGTCTTGGCACAAAAGTTGTTCGTACTCCTCCTGGAGATCACTGTCAAAGTCGATGTTATCGCCAGCACTTGACATAATTGCGTCGTTCGAGTTTACAGACATTTTGGTAAACAAGGTTCGAACAACAAAAGTATTTCATTTAATCTTTCCAAATTAACCTCAAAAACACGCCTTCCAAAATAACTTGTTCGATTTAAACGACAATAATTTTTAATTAAAAATTTTATAATAAAACAATAGTTTAAAATAAAATAAAATCGTTATAAACAAATATTTAAGCGATACCGCCAATAAAGTTGGCCTGATTTAAATTTTTGAATGATAATATTTGTAAGTTATATCACATTTTTCTTTCCATAATAATTTTTTAAAAAATTTTAATTGTCCTACAGGGGGCGCTCTAGTAGGGAAAAGGTGTTTTGAAAAAAACATTTTTTTACTTGAAAACGGTTATAGATAATACATCCGTTCTATTTTTAAAAATTAAACTAATCATAATAGTTATTCAAAATAATTTTTAAAATTTTTAGAAAATTTTTAGAAGCCATTTATATTATTTTGAAATTTTCAAAAATAATTTTGACCTTTTTTTGAAGACTTGTATAACATAAACATGAGTCAGTTTAATAGTATTTGAAATATAGATATTTATCAAATAAAAGGTATGGTCCAAAAAATTTAAGGGATAGTTATAAAAATTGACATAAACCCAAAGTCTAGACATAATTGAATATAAATAAAAAGTTAGTAGTAGTGAACCACTTAGAGGAATCGGCCGGTATTTTGAAGAAATGTTTGAAATGCAAAGTAATTGTAGTGTATTCGATTAATTAGTAGTAGTCGGACGATACAGGTTAGCGACCGAAGGTGTGCGGTGTAAGCGCTTAACGCTGCTGAGGAAGAATAGAAGAACTACGAGATTACGTGAAAACAACCCTTACCACTGTTCACGCAAGTGAAACCTCTTTTATACATAGACAGTAAACACGCAGCTGAAAATAGCACGCATTTAGCATACAAAATACTTTAATATATATTTAATAAGAGTAAAGCATTGAATCAAATATATACATGTATAACGTGAACACATTGAAAGTAAACATTGAAGTGACAATTGTGTAATACAAAGTAATGCATAAGTAAAGACTAATACAGTAGTGTAATACAATTATAAGTTAATAACTAGTATACTATAATGATTAATAGGGCAATATAAATGCGATATAACTAGAACAATTAATGTATGAAACGTTTACAGTTTATAGTGATTAGACTGAAGTTTACATACACTACAATAATAAGTTAAACACAACAAAATAATTTTTTAATAAGTAAATATATATTATTAATAGAGTCCGGATTTTGGAGACATTGTCTCCATTTGTCTCCATTGTCTCCAAAACGTAATTTTTGTCTCCTTTTGGAGACATGTCCCCAAATTAGTATTAATTTCGACAATTGTCTCCAATATGTAGACTTCTGCACATATTAAACGTTAATACATGTTATTTTAACATTTTATGATCGTTTTTTAAGTTTGTATTTCAGTTTGATTTACTATTTTTGTTTATTATCTATATAATGAGAAGTTTTTTGTTTATATAACGTTTAAATTTTGAATCGCATATCAAATTGGTTTGAAGAGATATTTCATTGATTACAGAATTACATTTAATTTAAAATTAAGTAATTGTAACATAATTATCGATCGATATATTAATAGGATATATATATTCTTTTGTTGACACTACTTATAGTGCATAAACTTGTCATAATTAACGAATTAATTAATTTCAAACAACTCATATTTAATGTAAAATGTCAAAATTAAAACAACATTTGAAAGATTACGTTAAAAATGGAATAAACCACTACAATAAGGAAGTATATTGTTCACCTTGTGGTTAACCAATTAATTGTTTAAAGATGGAAGGTTCGATAAATCAAAATTAAATCGACATATCGCTAGTGACACACATATAGCACGTAAAAACAAAATTAAAACTGGACATACATCAGGCCAAGCATCAATAATATCTGTAATCGAAAGCAAAATCAAACTAAAACACAGCAACAAAGATAATTTGAAGATATAACTAAAACATTTATTGAAGCTAATATACCTTTCGAAAAGTTAATATCCGTCAAATATTTTTAAAATCCGTCAATTCAAGAATTTTTGTTTAAATGGACAAAACAAAAAACTCCTGATCCAACAACACTTTCAAAAAGATACATTGAAACCATAAACCAATTTAAAGAAAAAGTTGGATCAAACGGAGCACACTTTCAAATCGATGAAACAACAGATCCGTTGGGGCATTTTGTAGTCAATATTCTTGTTTCACATCTTGATGGTAATTATAACAAACCTATGTTGTTGCACACAGGTTGCATTCAAGAAACAAATCATAAAACAATTCAAAAAGAGTTTTCACGTGCCTGTACGAAACTTTGGGATATAGACTATTTTGATAAGCTAATTATTGTTACCACAGATCAAGCGTCATACATGTTAGCAGCATTTAATCAATTGCATAATAATCTATTTAGCAATTTATATCACATTACATGTTTGACGCATTCTTTGCATAGAGTGGCAGAATCTGTTCGAGAATCTTCAAATGAAGTTAATTCTTTCATAAGTTATATGAAAAAACTTTTAAAGATATCGAATAAAAGAAGAAACTTATATTATGAGAAAACAAACCTTAAACTTCCACCCGATCCTATTATTACAAGATGGGGAACATTTTTAAATGCTGCTGTTTTTTATTGAGAAAATTTTACTAAAATTAAGTCATTTATTCTTATTTTAAATGAAAAAAATTGGGTAGCTTTAAAAAATCTTAAGAGTCAATTGAGTAAGAAATGTTTGGCTGAAGAACTCTTTACCGTTGCTCGTTATAAATTTTTTACAGATGCAATAATTAGTCTCGAAAAGAATGGTTTAGAAGTGGATAATCAATTAAAAATTATGATAACGTAAGAAATCAACTAAAAGGAGCGCATAAATCAAAAATTGAAAAAAGCTTATTAAAAAATAAACACTTGAATTGGATAAGAAAACCTAAAGGAGCTGATGGATCATTTGACCCAAATCTCAAAATGAAAATTCGTTACGTTTTCTTAGTATCTGTTGATGTCGAACGATCTTTTTCTCTTTATAAAAACTTATTAACTGAACGTAGACATCGTTTAAATGAGAAAAATTTAATTATGTATATGATTATACAACAAAATGCGTTTTTGAAGTGCGTGTCTTAATATTAAAATTAAAATTTAATGTCTCCATTTTTGTCTCCAATTTACTAAATTCGTGTCTCCTTTTTTGTTTCCTTTTTATTAATAATTTTATCTCCAAAATCCGGACTCTAATTATTAATATAATATTTTTTAACATAAATTTCGTCAAAAATTCAATTCAACAAGGAATAATAGAAAATAATTTTTTACGTAATTTATGAAAATAAAGAATATAGTGATAACATTTATAGAAATGTTCATAATTTAATTAAAATTACTTCAAAAAAAACTTTTCTGTTATTAATCGTTTAATTGAATTTTTGAAAAAATTATTATTAACAGAAAATGTGCTCTATCTTACAAAAAATTACCATTCAAACATCCCACTTATGCCAACTTTGTTAGCTTATTGGCGGTATTTCTTTTCAATTCGTTTTAAAGAGTCGTTATTAACGATTTTCGCTGCCCTAATGCTTTAAGTACATGCACTATTTTTCTGGGTTTTTTCACACACCGTTAGTGTATGCAATAAATCTAAACTTTTCCTTTCGCTTTATTATTATATATTACTAGTTTTTATAGTTTGTATATCATATTTGATTTATAGCTAAATATTTTCCTTATCTCACAATGTTATCGAATTGTATTATACAATAATTATAATTATATTTAACGTTACTATAATAGTTTTGTATTAAGTTTAGTAAAATGTTTTTAGTTGGTCTGACGGGTGGTATAGCGAGTGGTAAATCAACGGTAAGCTCAATCATACGCGAATTAGGCGTTGATGTCATCGATTCAGATCTAATTGCCAGACAAGTGGTCCAAAAAAATACGTACGCCTGGAAACAAATACGACACCATTTCGGTAATCATATTCTTCTGCCAAACGGAGACATCGATCGCAAAGCTTTGGGAGATATTGTGTTCGCCGATGAAAGTAAACGGCGATTACTTAATCGCATAACTCATCCGCAAATCTATAAACAAATATTTAAACAATGTTTTACATTACTATTACTTGGCGTTCATTTCGCTGTCATTGATTTGCCACTTCTCTTCGAAAGCGGATATATGACCAAATTTTTATATAAAATAATTGTAGTCAACTGTAGTTTAGAGCAACAAATCGATCGATTGATGGCACGAAACCAATTGTCTCGCGACCAGTCATTGCTGAGAATTAGAGCGCAAATGAGTCTCGAGTCCAAGTGTTCAATGGCTCACTATGTCATCGATAATAGCAGTGATATTAACGAAACTCGAATCCAAGTCCAATCCATTGTTAACCAATTATACGCATCCAATCATTATTTGTATTTGAGAATATTTTTGATATTTTTATTATCACTTATTTTTCTAATAATTGTTTTTATAATAAATAAATTAATTAGTTTTTTTATTTTTATGTGAATAAAGTTGTTACTAATAAATATAAGTTTAGTTTTGTTCAAAATGCAAATGTTTTAAAATTTTAAAACGAATATTAAAGTAAATTGTGTTAAATAGTTAAAGACTTGGAAGTTTTGGTTAATTTTTGTCAATTTTTGATAAGTTAAATACTGGTAAAAGTGTACACAAATTTAGATTTTATTACATTTCTAGATAAATGGAATAAATAATTTTATTAATAAAAAAAGTGTATTGTTTCAGAAAAAAACTTTGTTAATTATTTAAATTGATTTTAAACTAAATTTATTCAAAGTAACATTCGGCATAATATTTCTACTATAGAGTCACGGATGGTGTTAATTATACCAGACCCACAAATATTAGAAAATTAGTGTTTCAAAAAAGCTTTATGAAAAAATTAAATTATTTATTTCAAAACAATTAACTTATTTAATATTCAAAACATAATCACAAGTAATTGAAAAATTACTAGTCCGAGCAGTATAAATAAAATGAAAATTAAATGTGGTTTGTAAGTACAAATTTTGAAAAATTAAAAAAAACACCCTAAACTCAGATGATTTGAATGTGGAACATACTGGTATAATGTTAAGCTAAAATATGAAAGTATTGTGAACGCTATACCTATGATCATATGGAAAGGCTTATACATTACGTTATCGATTATTTCATAATTTATTGAATGTTTATGAACACATCAAATCAATTAATTGTTTACTAGTGATTAACGATTAACACAATTATTTAGTTAAGTATACGACATAAACCATAAACGTATGCGAAAATGAGCTCAAATGAAGGAGGAATCGGAATAATTGGCATTATATATCCTCCGCCAGAGCTTAGAAGTATCCTTTAAATCAAAATATTGTGTCATAATATGATAATTGCATATAAATATTTTCCTTATATCACAATATCCTAATATCTTGATTGCAGACATTGTCGATAAGACCGCAAGTTTTGTGGCACGAAATGGACCGGAATTCGAGTCTAGGATTCAACAGAACGAACAAAATAACCCGAAATTTAATTTCTTGAAAACCGGCGATCCATACAACGCATACTATCAGCACAAAGTGAAAGAGTTTCGCGATGGATGTAAAAGTGGCGCAGAAATCACTGCACCGCCGAGTGGTTACATATCAGGCGTTCAAAGCGCGCAACACATCCAACACACTCAACAGCAATCAAATGCCGCCGCAAAGAGTTCCAAACAATTGGAATTGTTTATGGAAACACCAATCATTCCTCGCGAACCACCGCCTGATTTCGAGTTCATGGAAGATCCGCCATCGATATCAGCGCTCGATCTCGATATCGTCAAACTTAGCGCACAGTTCGTTGCAATACATGGCCGTTCTTTTTTAACGAATTTAATGAATCGCGAACAACGTAACTATCAGTTCGACTTTCTTCGGCCACAACACGGACTGTTTAATTACTTCACGCAATTAATAGAACAGTACACCAAAATTTTGATGCCATCGAAAAATGCTCTCAATTTGCTTAATAAAGAGTGTCAGAACACTAAAGTAGTTCTCGATAAAGTCAGATATCGCGTGGAATGGACTAAAATACAAGAAGCGGAGAAAAGGAGGGAAGAAGAGGAGGCAGAAAAGGAACGAATACAATACGCGCAGATCGATTGGCACGACTTTGTCATTGTTGAGACTGTTGACTATCAGCCACACGAACAGGGATTGTTTCCTCCGCCGACAACACCAGAACAGGTCGGATCGAGAATATTATTGCAACAACGCATCGAAGAACAAGGAGTATGTATCTATTGTTGTCTGTTATTAATGTCATTATGTTCTTTATTGATACTCAATTTTTTTTGTGTTTAATAGCAAGAAGCGATTGAAATGGACGTCGAATCGGATGACGAGATTTCTGACGACAAGGCTAATGATGAAGATTCGAATGCGAAAGCAAAGGAAGCGATGCCACCGCCACCTCTTCCTCCCTTACCTCCGCAATTGGATAATGTTCTTATTCGAAAAGATTATAATCCTAAGGTTACAAAAGCACAGCCAATTCAAAACCAAACACCAAATCGATCTTCAGAATCGTACGTAATTTCTCCAATAACCGGTGAGAAAATTCCAGCCGATAAACTTCAAGAACACATGCGTTTTGGACTTCTGGACCCGCGATGGGTCGAGCAAAGGGATAGGTCTATACACGAGAAGATGCAACAGGAAGAGGTATATGCTGTCGGCTCTGCTATAGAAAGCAGTTTGAAACAACTCGCTGAAAGGCGTACCGATATTTTTGGTTCTGGTGACGAAGAAACCGTAATCGGAAAGAAAATCGGTGAAGAAGAGAGAAAAAAGCCAGAGAAAGTGACGTGGGATGGACACACTGCTAGTGTTGAGGCCGCGACCAGAGCTGCCAGAGCTAACATAACCATTGAAGAACAGATTCAACAAATTCACAAAATTAAAGGTTTATTGCCTGAAGACGATAAGGATAGAATTGGTCCAGCATTGCCATCATCTAGTATTGCCACTATTTCTGCGCCTCCAATGTCGTCGAGTTCAACGATATCTGCGCCACCAAAGTCGCAACAAATGTCTGTACCATCGGTTTCCATAGTGACATCGATCAATGCCGCGCCTCCTGTAATGCCACCGCAAGCGATGCAAGCGGCACACAATCAAATGATGCCACCGATGATGATGGCTCAACAGCCACCCGCGCATTACATGATGGCTCCGCATATGATGATGGGTATGTATGGCATGCCAATGGCACCACAACACGAACTCTCGAATATGCAGCAGAGTATGCCTCCAATGGGTATCCCTCCGCCACCCAATATGTCCGCTCAAAACATGGAAGAAGAACCAGCATTTAAAAAGCAACGCACAGAAGAAAGTTTGATGCCTGAAGAAGAATTTATAAAGAAAAGTCCCGGAAATGTAACGTTTAAGGTTCAGGTGCCGCACAGCACTGAAAAGCCTGAGTGGAAACTGATGGGTCAGACCATAAATCTCACGCTACCATTAACTGATACTTTATCATTAGTAAAAACAAAGATTCACGAGCAAACAGGACTGCCTCCTGGAAAACAAAAGTTACAATACGAGGGCATATTTGTTAAAGATTCAAATTCACTCGCTTTCTATAATATGACAAATGGCGCCGTTGTAACGCTTGGATTAAAGGAAAGAGGAGGACGAAAGAAATGAGCATTCATTACAATTATTCAATCATTAAATTCTATTGAATGATTTTAAACTCATTGGTAAATCTAATTAAGTAAAATAATCTTAATTGAAATTAGTTAAAACCTTTTATTCATATTACACATTATATTCTACATAAGCTTATTCTTAATTTTGTTTCGAAAAATTACTATTAATTAAAGAATTATTCATTATAATCATTGATTAATCGATTTAATAGTTAACATTAATATACGTTATGAGCTATAATATACTACAGTTTTACGATCGATTGATTACTCAGTTTTAGGCGAAGTATGTTTCACTTTAATATACCACGTCTTCTTCAACTCCTCTTCGGGCAACTCTTCCCATCCTTCGGGCAGAGGATTGAACTTTGGATTATGAAACAAACCGTGATTTCCATCGCCCCATGGAAATGGTTTGTTACGAATACCCAAATACGAGTAATGCTTGTAATCATATCTATGCCAATGTTCCAAATGCTCCTTTTCTATGAGATATGCGTTAATGCTTCCAATAATGATGGCAGGGATGCACACGAATATGAATATACGTCTCCAAAGATCAGGGTTGGGTTCGTGCGCGTTATCCCATGAGTACCTCTTCTTAGTGCCAGCCGTTGCTGTTTCTGCTGTACTCATATAACGATTCACCAAATAATTCAATAATTTCTTATTGAATGCGATCTTAGATTTGGCAACGAATCCAGTTTTCGATAATATCATTGCAATTAATATCAAAATAT
>JAQGAW010003983.1:0-11564 GCA_034698025.1 Phthiracarus crinitus | reverse complement strand
AACTTGTCTCCGACACACATACGCTTTCCTGTACTGAATGGAATAAATGCTGGGAATTTTGTTTTATCGAAATATCCATCAAAATTAATAAATCTTTTCGGGTTAAAAATTTCTGGATTAACCCAAAATTTAGGGTCATTTAACATAAAGTACTGATTAAAAGTTATTTGAACTCCTTTTGGTATCTGTTTATCACCTAAAAATATATTTTTAATTAATATTATTCGCTATACTTTTATATAATTGAATACCAATAATAGTTTGGCGATTTGTTCTGTGAAATACTCCTAATGGCACGACATTTCTAAATCGCAATGTTTCGCAAATAAACGCATTAACAAAATTGCACTTTTCCTTATCACTAATATCTGCATATTTTTCACCTATAATTAAAAGGTATAGCGTTAGAAACTATTCGTTTCATTGGCGATATTAAATTAATGTGAATTTTCGTTTTATAGTATAATATACACGATTTGCGGGGATTTAATAAAAGCAAAATTTGTTAAAAATTTTTTGCCCCTTTAAAAAATACTTTTCAATTTTTATTAATATCTAAAAATTAAATGCAAAATTTTAACTAAAATCCCACCCCTTTACCAGTACCCGATTAATTTTTATTAATTTTCAAAAAATTGTTCACCATTTCTAGTGACTCTCTTCCCAACGACCCATGACCACAATATTTAATTTTATATTTCCTAAAATTAATATTAATATTTGAAAGTAACTCCACCCGATTACAATTCTTCAATTGATAACTTATTAATTTTATAAGATTTAGTATATTTTATAAAATTTTATGTCCCCCAATATGCAATATAAACATTGAAGGGCTAACAAATAGAGGTGGAAAAAGTTCGAAAAAGAGATTCCCGTCCTATCCTGCTAATTGAAATGTATAGTCCTGTACTGTCCCGTCCCGTTTAAGATAATTTTTTAGTCCCATTCCGTCCTGTCCCGAAAATATTTTGTGTTTATTTTTAGTAATGTTTTAATTTTAGTTACTAAAGAATTTTTATCAACCTTTTGCGCAAAAAAACTGAAAGCTTTCAATAAATACATTTATATTTATTAGTTGCTTAAAAGTTGAAAAATTGATAAAATTAATCGGTAAATTAAAGATTTTTGACACATTAATTCGATCATTTATAGATTTTCAGGATTTTACGAGCAAAATCTAAGATCCTGTCCCATCCCGACATTTTTATGTGACAATCCCGTCCCGACAAATCACGTAAAATTTGGTTAATCCCGATCCTGTCCTGTCCCGTCCCGATAATTTTTCCAGGTCTACTACCAAAGCCATTCTTTTACTCCTCAGCCGAAAGTTTTTCGAAAACATGTATTATATAATGTCCACTTTCAAATAAAAGTAGTTTCAAAAAATTCAGCTTAAGACACTTGGATTACCTTTGTTAGTATATTTCAGAATTAATTAATATAAAAGTAGCATATATTGTTTATGATGTTTCGATTCGATATATATATATTGTTTAAAGTTATAATATATTATGTTTTGAAATAGAAATTGTAACCCAAAACCATATACCGATTTCGATTTTTACTTCGTCTCTCATCTTTTGCTGCATTTCCGGATAATAAGCCATAAAAAGTAAAATCCATTTAAATGTCTGATAACTTGTGTCACTCGCAGCTAAAAATGAGGGGAAAATATTTGTAAACGCTATTTATAAGTTTAAAATTTATAATCCAATTAAAAAACATAAATAATTTTTCCATAAATATTTATTATTAACACATTTATTGAAATTTATTTGACAAACTTTTATACCTATAAATAGTGTGGCCAACGTTCCAATAATATTTGATTCACTTAAATATTTCTCATTCATATAGTTTTCATTTTTACTGAATTTGCGAAGTTTTGCCGAATAAATTAATTGTGATAGCGATTCAGTGCTTTCAATGCGATTTGATTTTAGACTATCTTCATATAATTTTCGTAACACAACGTCCGTCTCATTCATTACTGAATTTTGAGCCGATTTATTATGAATTAGTTTTAATATCGGTATATAATGGCTCGCAAATATTTTGAAGAGATATTCTTGACCGGATTCAAACAACTTTACAATTTGATGAATTATTGGTGATTCAAATGCAACGTTTTCTCCATAAGTTTCCTGAATTAAAGATCGAATAAAAATACTTTCGACATATTTATTTGGTATAAACGATTTGCCGGATTCCTTATTAATCATAATTTCTACCGTTTCGTTAACAATTTTGTAAATAATTGCTGATAATTTATCGGTGAGTAAATATTTCCTAAAATATTGCCGTTAGAAAAGTTTATTATATTTTATATAATTAATACGTCTATCGCTTAGTTTAAAGTAATTTAATTTTTACATAGAATATTCATATTTAATGAATACTTTAATTAAATTGATACTTTAGGGACAAATCTTTTTCATATTTATTAAAATATGGATAAATAACAATTTTTATCATTTTGATTATTTTTAAGTAATTTTTTAAATTTGTTGTGTAAAAATTGCGGCTTAGAGGTTTAACAGATTGTAGCTTAAAGATTTTAACGCCAAAACTGCGAAAAAAATTATTATTAATAACTCCGAAACTAACACCATAAACAAAAGAGTAATAGCAAAATAAATTTCGGTTTTAAACCAGGGTGTTATACAGTCTGATGGTTTGGGGGGTCTCATTTCGACTTTTTTCAAAATTCAAGGGGGGTTTAAAACTCACTGGATTTAACGGACAATATTTTGGCCGTAGGACCAAATTTTTTTCAAAATGTTTTCCTAATGAAAGCCAATAACCACGCCCCTCGAAAAACTCAACGATTTTTGGCCATAATTTTGAGGTGTCATAAAAACTCATCGGTTTTGATGGACAATTTTTTCACTTAGTGAAAAAAACTTTTCAAAATATTCAATTTTAGGGGGAGGGTGTCAAACCTTTTCAATTTTCCCCCTTGGTTGTAAACCCTACTAAGTCCCACCCTCTGGGACGCCCTTTTTTAAACCCACCTCAGGAAGCTTTGGAAAAGCTTAAAAAATCATAAATGAAAGGGTTATAATGTTTGTTTACCGAACCACTTCTATTGATATATTACGCAATACTTTACATTCTTCGTCATAATTACTTATTACAATATTTTTATCGACCAACATATTCATTTTATTTAAAAGTGAATCTTCAAGTCTATCACTAAATTCAGTTTTGTTTAACAAACTCTTCGCAATATTATAATCAGTTACAATAATAATCGGTTCTGATCCCATCCAAAACGTGTAAAAACCATTATATTTTTGAGCCAATTTATTAAAATAGTATACCGGATGTCGATTCATATAAAAAAATATCGCTAATGAATAATGAAAAAATATTACATTATAAAATTATTAAATATCTCATGATTGAACTCACGTAACAAACTTCCAAATATCGGTAATGGGAAAACATTATTTGGATAGTGTTTCACATTTGAATAGAACGTGTAAATTTTTATGATAAAGTAAATAAAAAATAACACAATAGTACTCAAAGCAATGATTTGAATTTTTTCTGCCATTTCCAGACTATGTTTAAAAACCAATGTGTACTTAAAGAAACGTATATTCTTTTGAAAAGCTTTAGAGGTTTCTATATTATTTGATTTATATTATCGTATATTTTATCAGCAGTTAATATAAATACGAATACTTTTAACACTAAATTTAATTGTGATTGAGTTATATTTTATTATCTCATTATTTTATCTAAACTTTATGTCCTAATTTTGAAATTTATTGCTAAACTTGAAATCATAACGATATTTTAAATTTAATGGTACGTTTTAAATAAGTAAAATATCTTTATTAAACATTTTAGTATTTGTTATTTTAATTTCGGTGAATCAGTGCTATCAATAGTTTACATAGTATGTTAAATTAATAAATATCTATTACAGTAATTCAAAACCATTGAACAAAATATAACTTATTCTTTCCTTATAAATAGTAATATAAAATTTCCTTTAATTTTCCTCCTCTAAAATCCATAAATTTTTTTGTAAAAAATTATCATAATTAAAGTTTATTAAAACTTTATTCCATTAATTTAAAGTTCTACTTTCAAAGTTTAAACCCTGTAAAAAGTAATATTTTCGTTTAAAAATTGTCAAATTAATATAAATAGATAACAAATACTCAACAAAAACCTGTAAATGTGGATAATTTATTGTTTTTAAAGTCACATTTCTATGAATTTTTAAATAAAACGTTATGTACGTAATTAAATGAATCGGGCCCAACCGGGTCGGGCTTTTGAATTTTTTAAATAATCGGGCTCTGCACGGTATATCTTCAAATTTTCGGGCTTCTGTCGGGCTAGGGCCTGAAAATTTTAACAATTTACTTCTCTAGAACTAAACACAACAATATTGTTTCTTTTAATATATTTTTTAAAAATTAAAAATTAATAAAATTCAGGACAAATTGAGGCACAACTAAACTTCGAACAACTAAAAACTAAAATGAAATTAAAGCAATTGTTATCTGTTGCTAACAAGACTTGTTTATTATTTTACGCTAAATTATTCGGTATTGAATTTCAGTTTAAAGGGAATTTTAGCGTAACTTATTTACAGTTATCCTGTCCTAAAATCAATTTGTCCTGAATTTTATTAATTTTTAATTTTAAAAAAAAATATTAAATTAGCATAAGTCGCTTAATGATGACTAGAAGTTTCTATTCTAAACGTTGCCCAAATTAAAACGTTATACTTTCGAGAAAAAATTAATTAAAAATTATCATAAAAACAATAAGAAATCTAAATAAAATAAATTACACAAATTCTATATATGTATTTTTCATAGCGATAAAAAGAATAATTATTATTGATTACGGGCTAGCAATTTATAGCAAAAATTTACTTAAAAACTAAAAATTACATTTATGATGATGGGTGTCACACTATTTGATTATATTTGTTGCTATTATGGTTAATTTTTACTAAGACCTACGACAGTGACTCGAACTACATATCGCGCCGGTTAAATGCATTCCTCTATAGAACCACATAGAATTTTTACAGCGAATAAATTAATAAATATAAACGGGATGTGGTCAGTGTGGAGGGAAAAATAGTAATAAATTTAAATTGAAACAAAAAACACTAACAAAAATAGGACTAATAAAACAATTTGAAACCAAACCCAACATTCCTGGATTCCAACGTGACCAAACAAGACCCCATCCTAACCCACCCGTATTTCAACCAGACTCACCCAGGCCCCAAACCGACCATGTTTTTTCCAACCTGACTATTCCCTCTCAAACGGCCCTCCTTGATCTCAAACTGACCCTTCCATCCCCAACAGACACTCCCAGATACCAATTTGACTCTCCAAGACCCAGAACATAACCTCAAGGAGTCAAACCTGACATTTCTGGACCCTTAACTGACTCACCCAAACACTAACTCTGCATTTTGCGACGTTATATACCAATACGGACTCCGGATAAAATTATAAGAATTTTCAGTTTATAGGGAGATATCGCCGATCTCATGGTTGACCCCTAATTTCAACATAAATTTTTAAGTTGAGTTAAATTGTATAGGTGTTAACGGTAAAAATTTTAGTTTTTTCCCACTCCAACCCTACTAAAGGGGCCCACCTCTTTGAAACTTCTTTGATCACTACTCATTGAGCTGAATACATTGAAAGGTGTCAAGGGGTGGAACTCGAAAGGAGGAGTCTATAAAGGGAACCACAGACAGACAAACAAACAAACTTTGAGACTTATGTATTAATATGATAAGCGTCTATTAGAGATTATGTGGCAGCTTAACAAAAAGTTGGGTGATGTTGACTTGACGAAATCTGAACATCTAAATCAAAATTCTATAATCATTGACTCAAAAAACTAATTACAACAATATATTATAATTTATAAAGCTATAAAATTTTTTCATTTAAATAATAGAATTTAAGTATTGAATAAATAAAAATAAATATAAAATCTGGCCAACAATAAGAAATCTCAATAAAATTAGATCATTTGTGATGAGAATAAGCTCAGACCACCTAGTTTAAGCTAACTTAAGCTCAATTCAAAACTCAATTACCTTCTTATAGCTTGAAATTCAAATTTAAGATCACGAAATTTATAGCTTCAGCTTGCTATACAGAGCTTCATTACAGTATCGTTATCGTCAACTTATGAAAATTCATTGTAGTACCGTTTATATACCTCAAATGCAATACTAATTTAATTATTTTTTAGGTATCAAATTTTAATCAATTTTTATTTACTATATAATTTTTTTTATAACTATTGCATTTGAAATGTGAAAATGAATTCTTAATTGTTCGACATACTTATAATTATCTAAACTTTAATGATAAACCTCGTGATACTGAAATTTATTTAATTACCGTTACCCTATCGTTACCGAAACCAAAATTATCGTTACCGTTTCATTACCTCAAGAAATACATTTTTTTCCTTCATTACATTACCGGTACTGAGCAAAAATCCAAATTCACTGTCGTACCAAAGGTAATGAAAAAGAATTTTCAATCACTAATTGAAACTTTTAATTCAGTCGTGTTTTAGCTTTCGTAGAACAAATATCACACAAATATTTAGTGGAAACTAAGAGAATCAAATAAACGCGTGTAACCAGTATTATATAAGTGAATATTTTTTTAAGTTGCAATAATTATCAAATTTTTAAACAATAGAAATTTCCATAAATTATTTATTTTAAAGGAGTTTTAATTTAATTTTAGGTTTTTTGTCCAATTTTATAATTTTTTACCTATTTTTTGCCCAGTTTTAGAATTTTAAATTCCCTTTTTATAGCATTTAAAGCAGCGTGTCCCAAGGGGGGTCTGGGGTGGGTATACCCCCACCCCAAATGTTGAAAAAGTTAACCCCTCCACCCAAAATTTTGAGATTTTAAAGAGAAAAAAAATTGTAAAATTTGAACAATTTTTTGTCATATAGTAAAAAAATTGTCCATCAAATCCGATGAGTTTTTGGGACCTCCTTAAATTTTTGCCAAATTTTCAAAAAATTATCGTTTAAATTCGTTTATGCTTTCATCATGAAAACTCTTTAAAAATAAATTTTTTTAGAAAACAATTTTAAGGCCGAAGGCAAAAATATTGTCCGCTAAATCCTGTGAGTTTAACCCCCCTTGAATTTTGAGAAAAGTCGAAAGGACACCCCTATACCATCAGACCATGGGACATACTGATTTAAAGACAATATCTAGTCAATTTTTAGCAGTTTTTGGTTTTATTAAAGCTATTTTTAGCTCATTTTTGGCCTTTTTAAATCAATTTTATCCATTTTTTGTCCAGACTTTGGAAAAAGTAGAAAAAATGGCGATCCATA
The DNA here is from genome assembly GCA_034698025.1 of Phthiracarus crinitus. NCBI lineage: Eukaryota > Metazoa > Arthropoda > Arachnida > Sarcoptiformes > Phthiracaridae > Phthiracarus > Phthiracarus crinitus. The sequence goes on along the minus strand of JAQGAW010003983.1, from coordinate 4,187 downwards.
TGTGTTATAAACAGTGTTTTATTAAAATGTTAATTAATCTTAAAATTTTTTACAATTTATGTTAACATACTGAGACAATTTCTAATAATAGGCAGCGGCAGAGGTCCGCGTGGATATAATTTTACGCGTGAATAAAATTTGTATACATATTCATAAAATAACAAAAATACGATAATAATCGCATATATAGTCGTTAGCGATAACTCCATAACATTAATGTGAAAAAGTTTAATATTCAAATCAGTAAAATATATTTTGCTTAAATGAATTAAAATTTCCCAGCTTTAAAATACGTGGCATTCAACATTAATTAAGATTTTTTAACTAATATTAATTTTTGATTCAAATTAAAATAAATGTATTTTAGATTACATAATACTCTAATAGTATATGTACTTACGTACACCAGATTTAACTTACAAAAACTATTGAATTTCAAAATACCAAAATTAAATTTATAATTAAATTTAAAGAACATATAAAGTTGCTGACTAGTAACCAATCCTCTATAGACTCATAGAATCGAAAAGAATTTTTACGGCAAAGTAAATGCAAACGTAAATCAATATAAATTAATATAATAATTTTATTATTTTTATATATTTCGTTTTCAGTAAATTAATATTCAATACTTACATTGATTAAATGATACGAAAAATATATTTTGAAACTTAAAGAAAATATGCAGTTAATAACTATAATTTAATTAAAATTAAAAAATATTCAAATACTGAATAATATAACTGAATTTTTTTGCTAAATCCAATAACTATGACTATTAATTAAACTGACTTATATACCCTTAACTGCTAAAAAAAATTCTCACGTTAAAATGCTATAACAGTATTATATAGAAGTTTTATTAATAAAATATACGATATTGTTTAGAATAAATCATATGATGTTTATGGGAAAAAAATTATTTATTTTATAAATAAATTTCATATTATAGTAGTAATAATTATTAATATTTATATATCATAAGAAAATAAGGTTGCTTTGTTTATAAAATATCTCGTTGGAAAGAAAGAACTTTGGAACTAATTTTAAAAATTAAAAGAAAACATTTGTTCGCATTTATGCTAAACTTTGTTTTCACTCTAATCAGTAGGATACCCTTCCTTCTAATATAGGGCTGGATAGGCTTTTAATATGGAAGCCATCGCGCTGTAGTAATGCCCCTCCCACTGTTATGAGGCTCCTCCCCAGACAACCCCACTTTAGTGAGGCCACTCCCCAACCACTAGCACTATAGTACGACGTGTTTTGAAAATATCACACTGTTGTACGATAGAAAATTTATAAAAATGTTACGTAATGTATTAAAAGTGACGAAACGTTAAAAATTAAATATATGACGTTATTTATTAAATTTACTAAAAACAAAATTTCCATCGTTTATCAGCTTTGACTACAGACCTTAACATTAAAATTGAATCAGGAATTTTAGTATCCTATTTATCCCGAACAGATTTGAGCAAGAACCCGACCCGACCTGACAAAATTGTCGGGTACCCGACCCTAACCCGACATTTCGTGTACCCTTTTACTAGTATAATCTCTATATTACATTATTTAACTTTTATTTGAATAATAAGACACGACTTTTTAAGTTAAGTATTTCTTTGGATACAAAACATTATTAATTTTGATATAAAGCTTTATTAAATTTTTATTTTATTTAATATTCAATAATCGAAAAACACTTAAAATTAATTATTTTATATTGTCAAATGCTAACAATATTCGGTTTAATTTATTAGATAAAGGAGTTACTTTCAATAATAAATCCTAAAATGATTCAAATACCGCAGCAAACCATAATTTTAAAATCTACTACATCGTATTAATGACATATTAATGTGAACGTATTTATTTTATTTCAATTCATTAACAAAATATAATTTCTCTTTTCAAGTATTAATTCCAGATTAGAACAATATATACCAAACTGTCAATCCCTAATTAAGTCCAAAATGTTGTTTAATATACAAACCTGTTCTGCTTTATTTTATTTGGTATTTTGTATGTTTATTACTATTTTGATTTATTAATGTTTGAAAAACATTTTTGTTGAATCAAAAATTACATTTTAAACGTGAGTATAAGCTTAGATGCTGACAAAAAAATCTAATTTTCTTTGCTCTCAATCAATAAACCGTTATATACAATACACATTTCACATTTATTTAGTAATTATTTATTTAAAATTCAATTTAATTGTACGGTTAGCTAAACACGTTTTATCGTTAACTTATTTTATTCGGTTTAGTAATTATTATTTGTTAAATGATTCAATCCGAGCCAAGTCTATATTCGCTTTTGTTTAACTACGATTACAATTACTAATCGGGTTTTGTTAAGAATCGCATACTTTTTTGTTTTTATTTTCTTCATTTGATTACATTTACATATTGGTTACTGTCTCCAATTGAGGATAGGAATTATTCAGTTAATAAAAACATTCAGTATTTTAGACTAAACCTACTAATACTAGTTGTAATTACAAGAAGCCTATTTTCGTTTACTTTCAATAGTATGTCTTTCAAGGATTGCAGAAATCTATTGAAGTATACCAAAATGACTTGCGTAATGGCTGTTAACTGCAAACTTAAAACTATTTGTATGGATTATAAAATAGTATAATATATATTCATTCATTTTATTTTTCATTTTTATGGTTAAATACTGGGGTAATTACTCTAACTTTTACAATTATAACAATAATTAAGACGACTTACAAAAGAATTTTGCAAATTTTACTGGATATGTTTATATTAAAAAATAGGCTATAGTGCACAGATTTATGACAATATCGAACATTGTTTTTCCCACAATAGCCAAAAAGACGTTGAAGCGTTGCTTATTTTGATTGAATTAGCTAAGAAGGAAGCCTTGAATCGAGTTACGTAATTAGTAAAATTTACTCGACTTCGGACTAAATGACGTTGCCATTGTAGAAGGTGAGAATGAAGTTATCTCTGAAGTGGAGTCTGTTCCCATTGAAGAATTTGGAAGAAGTAATTTATGAGAATCCTACCGACTGCACCAAAAATTTGTAGTGTAACTGTCCAGTAATGGATTAACAGTATAGGTTAGCGCCGATGGTGTTTGTTGTCCGTTATAACGGACAACACAATTTTGAGGAATATAAGCCACGAGATACTACAAAACACTAGAAATCAATAGTAAGTATATACATAGAATCAATATACAAAATACTTAACTATTAGAATTAAACTTTAAGCATAGAATACATTGAATACAATAAACGTGTATTAACATTAAGCGTGAATAAAGGATGTTATATGTAATTAATAATTAATTCGTAGCACATTTTTGGCGCAGTCGTTAGGATACACTAAGCGATAATTTTCATCGATCGCGTCAATACAGGGAACCATTGGAGTTTTAGATCCAAAAGTCTGGCGGATCTCAATTTACGTCGAGCGTCTGTAGACCTATTCAAAGCAAATAGAATCAAAGATGCATATCTGATCTGGTAAACATATTCATGGAAGGGCGACTCGTTCGACCTCGACTTTCTGGTTAATTTGTCTAAGCCCGAGGATCCACGCAAAAGACAGTTGAAGAACTGGTGGATTCCTAAGCTCAATTTCGAACCGCAACGATATTTAATAATATATAATAGAATGTTTATACTCAAAAATTTGATTTACTAAATGATTTGAACAAACATTCAATATTTTATCGATTAAAACAAAAAAGATTTTTATCGTATGAAATAACATCAGTGTTTTAATTGTTCATTTCAAGTATTCTATTCTTTACTGTCGATAAAGAAATTTATATTGAGCTTCATATTTGATTTAGCATATTGAGGTCTTGGGAAACATTAAATAAAATTATAATAAAAATTCTTAATTGTATTATGTATTTTATTGATAATTTATTAAATATTTAATTTTAAAATAAGTGGAATAGTACTCGGAAAACTGCATGCAATTTTGGTTTATTCGGTTAGTTTTAGTGGATGAACTGCCACCAGTCTTCCATACCGGCAACATCTTACCACACCTGTCGCCACAATCCATTTTTATATTGACATACGGTATACAATATTTAATAGAATTTCTTTCTATAATCAGTTTGGCAATTATATTACTGTTTTAAGTAAAATTTCCTTATTCTTAATGTTAGCAGTGAAATAAATTTAAGATAAATTC
>JAQGAW010003982.1:0-11571 GCA_034698025.1 Phthiracarus crinitus | reverse complement strand
ATGTTTACACGAATTGCTTAATATATTAATTGTTTCGTCTGTTATTTCTAAGAAATATGCTGCAATAGTGATATCATTAATATTAATACATTTATTCATCACATCTTTTAATATATGATTATTAATGTGTATTGATTCACTATTATCATCATATCGTTTTGTTTGAATTAACTCATCGATCACTGAATTTTTGTTTGTCTCAAAATCTTCTGAACGATCAGATATAATAAGTTTCAAGTGTTTATTGAATATAGTATTACAGAATTGTTTGTTAACGCATTGTAATGCAAAACAATCACTAATCGATAGATAACCCAAAATCAGTTCACATAAGTCATCACCAAATCTTTCAAAACTATATCTATTTTTATACTTTATTATTGAATTCAATTGTGATGTCGTCACTGATTCACGAGAAGAATATTTACAAAAAACACTTAAATTACCCATTAAAGTTTATTAATGTAACATAAACTGATAGATAACTTAAATTTACTTGACATAAGTCATCACTAAATTAATCAAAACTATATTTTTTAATATAATTTATTAAATTTTCGAACACAATTTAATAATAATATACACTTTAACACAACAACAACATCCACTCCTAATGTATATATCAATTTGTTTATATATCACTATAGTCAACATGAGTGTCATCAAATCATTAACAGTGCATATCAATATAAAAATCAAAAGTAAGCTATTTGTGATGAGTTACTATTAAATATGATACGAAAAAATAGTTAAACTGAATTTTAAAACTGCATAGTTTAGACTAAAATAATAAACACCGGACGTTAGTAACACATAGATATTGCACTTTTTAGCATTAAATTTTTGAGTTTCAGTGCAGTTTAGTTGTTTCTAAAAGTGTTCTCATTCTTAATTAAATTTAGCGGTTTCGGTTTAATTATTTTCACCGCGGTTTAAACCGATAAACAATTTTTTAATAGTATTTTACAACTAAACTTTTTGAAAATGAGCTAAAAATAATTATAATGATGTAATATCACAATCTTTCTTACTTTTTTAAATAAAAGTTTATATCTAACACTAACTCTAGCAATTTTTACTTTTTAGTGTAATTACACACTTAAAGAATTCTTACATAATTTATTAAATTTAATATCAGAATTAATTTTGTTTAAATAACAATATTACATGTTAAGATAAATACATTAGATTAAAAAGAAATCAGTTTTAATAATATAAATAGGATTAAACAATTATTTAATTTAATCTACATTATATGACGGTTTGGCGGTTTAAACAGCGGTTTTGATATTTCGGTTTAAAATTTTCATGTCTCAAACGGTGCCGTTCGGTTTGCCAAAATTTAAACAGTTAGCAACTTTAAGGCACAGTTGCTCTAAAAATAAACTTTACTGTGTAAATTTTACAGAATTTTATGTAGTTTTTAACTAAAAATTGAATGATATAATTTGCGAGTTTCTTGTAAAAGATTTAAATACCCCTATATTGACTATTTTCAAAATTTTAGGTAAATACAAACACAAAAAATGTTTTAATTATCAAATGAGCATAAAATTATCATAAAATTATATGGAATTTTTAAAGTTATCAATTAGAATTAAGACACCACATTCTATCTTTTTTGGAAATAACTTTTCACTTTAAAATTCTATATTTTCGATTGCAAAAGAAATCAGCATTAAGCTGCAGTGAAAAATTTGAAAGAAAGACCCCTCTTATAACGTTATCCCTAGTAATAACTATTTATTTATGTCGTTTTTATGAACATTTAAAGTTTTTAAAAAAATTAAAAAAATCACTCGTAGATGTTGTCAAAGTTGATTGGTATGATTGAGGAAGCGTTTGGAAAAGTTTATTCATTCATATGTAAAATGGGGCATATTTGAACGAGTAGTTGTAAACGAGTAGGAGTAATATACTTATTTGTTGGTATATTTAGATAGCAATATCACGCACGCATCATAGTTACCCAGAGGGGGTGCTTGGCCAGGGTTGACCTCCCCTAGAATTTGGAAAAGTTAATCCATCCAAACAAAATTTTGAAAATTCAGGGATGAGAAAATATGGAATTTTTTGAAAAAATTTTGGTCAAATTCTAAAAAATTGTGCATTAAAACCGATGAGTTTTTTGTCTCCCCCTTAAATTTTAACAAAAATTTCAAAAAATTATCGTTTAAATTCGATGTGTTTTTGGGGGCGTGGTTTAGGCTTTCGCCGGCAAAAAATTTTTTTAATAAAATTTTTGTTAGAAAAAATTTTTTGAGCCGGAGGCAAAAATATTGTCCGCTAAATCCGGTGAGTTTGACCCCCCCCCTTAATTTTGGAAAATGTCGAAAGGACACCCCCTGGACCATCAGACCTTGGGACACCCTGATGCGCATGCATTCACAACAATTTAGTAGCGAAACAGTGGTGGAGAACCGAGCTTTCATACACTCACTCCTCTGCGGTAAAAGTGTCACATGCGACAAACACTAATTGAAAATATACGACCCATTTCTAAGACAACCAATACTATATTGTTTATGAAGTGTATGATAAATTTCCCACTAGAAATCAAAACCGCTCAGTGATCGAGTGTTGTCTAGCATTCACTCATTCATAACAATTAATTTATCTGACAACTCAAAAATTGCAACATTAGACTCACTGTTGATTCTTTGTTCTTTATTTGCTGCTGTTGTTCATTCTTCTATATAACAATACTGTATAAAAATCAATATATATTTTCATTTTTAAAAAATTAATTAAGATAATAGTATTTAAATTTTACACAATTTAATAGCTTTATAATGTTATTTAAGCTATATTTTATTATAGCATATGTTGAAAATATCAATAAATGAATTTTGTTTTATTGTCTTTATGCTTTTTAATTAGATTTTAGATTTATTTAGTTAATTAAAAATGTGAAATTATTTGAATTGAATTTAGTGATATTTTTATTAATTTAGGTCTTAGGTCCGAACAGTTAGGAACTCGGACCTGAACATACTTGAACCTGGACTTATTTAGCTTTGAAGGACCTGGACTCTGACCTGAACCCATTAGGACCCGCCGCGCCTTAGGTTTCAAAAGTCCTAAGACGCGCTTTTGCTCATCTATAGTCCTAATGTATTCATATCTGTTTTATAAGAATGAGTTTCTAAGGTCTAAAATGAATACCTGATAAATAATTTGTGTTTGTTTTATAAGCTTGAGTACACCCCACTTCATATAAGTCATCACCAAATCTATCAAAACTATGTTTACTAAGCTTTTTATTCATATTTGAACATATTTTAGTTTCAATAATTATTAATAAAATCAAATATATACCGGTAATATAAAAATACTCACAATAACAACCGCACCCAAACAAGTGTTTACAACCATTAACTATTAATTTTATCAGTGATTAAAATAATCACTATTGACAATACATTAGAAAAGTAATCGAATCATATAATACTGCCATCGTTTGAATTAACTAATAACTTAATATAAAGGAAAATTTTTTAAAAAAAATAGTCGGTCATTAAAATTATTTATGGCATCATTTTTATTATGCATCAAAACTGAATGTTTTTGTTACTTTCATTATTTGTTGAGCTTATATGTATAAATGACAGTAGTTGGCAATAATTATTAAAATTTAAATGATATTAAAAGAATTATATTTATATTTTTCGTTACGTAATAAGGAAACTAAATAACTCCTTATAGAAAATCTGAGATTGTTGTAAATTTTCCATCAAAAATATTATTGATTAATAAAGCAAAATCATCTCTATTTACGTATTAGTTATATCATGGAATACTCATCACAATTGATTTTACCAAATTTATCAATACGTTCTTTTGGATTAAATTATCCAAAGGATTTGTTAAAAGAATTGACAGAACAATGGGTGTCAAATATTATTAAAGAAAAATGGGTGGATAAATATAATGTCGCTGAAGCTATAATTTATACGAATCCACATGTAAACGATTTTAATAAAATGCTCATATGTTCAAAGTATTTCGTAACATTTTTATTATTTGATGATTACATGGATTATCATAAAATTGAAATTAATAAGTGGTTGGAATCTTTTAAAGATAATTTTAAAAATCCAATAAACATAATTGAGAAACTATTTTCAAGTGTATTAATAGATTTAAAGGCACAAATGCCAAGTCAACTGTTTGAAAGACTACTGGATTCGCACCTGGAATGGACAGCAAACTTAAACTTAGTTCAATATCTTCTTGACAAAACAACTGATGATATTTCATTATTTTCTGATATCAGAGAAGTCGACGTCGCAGCCAAGCCTTATTTAATTATCACTGAATTTATGCTTGGAATTAATATAGATAAACATTTAATGGACGATGAATTGGTTAAAAAGTTCCATAAATTAATTTATAAACAGCTTTATATGGCTAACGATATGTACTCATTGAAAAGAGATATCGAAAGAAATCAAGAAAATAATAATTATTTGTATGTTTTAAGTAAAATTAAAACAATTAGTTTGCAAGAAGTAACGAAAATTGTAGTGAAAGAAATTGAAGACATCGATAAAATGCTTTACTTATTAATGGACGAAATTTTTAAAAAAAATATATCAATTCCTGAAAATTACTTAAAGGGAGCAATTCATACGTCAAATGGTGCTATATATTGGATGTATTCTTCTGCAAGATATAATTTTTAACAAAATTATTAATTAGTACTATTAAGACTATAACAAAAATTAATGATAAAACATCTCTTAACGCAGTGGTTCTCAAACTTTTCCGTAATGCGACCCTAATGTCTTGACAAAAATATTTACGCGACCCATATTTTTGCAATAAATCATTTGAATTTTTGTAATCAATAATATACATGGAAAATTCAATATAAAAAAGTGATTATAAAGAGAAAAATAATTATTATAACTATTTATTCTTTTAATAAGGTATAATTGCCCCCATAGATTTAGTGTTATTAGTAAAATGTTGATAATATGTACACATTTAAAGAGTATTTTGAATGGCGACCCTACTTTAATGTTAATTCATATAAACTATACGACCAAAAACTTTTACATTGCGACCCTGTTTTGGGTGGCGACCCTAAGTTTGAGAACCTCTGCCTTAACGCAATTTGCGTCATAAAATATTTTTACACCTATATTGGTATCTTTGAGAAAATTTATTTTTGAATAAACGTTGATTATATTCCAATGACAACATAGAAAACAGATAAACAACTTTAAGATAAATTTATTATAAATGATTACCTTAAAATTGTTATTTTGCTTTTAAATGAGATTTAATTTTGATAGTATTATAATATAACATTAGAAAAAGTTTATTCATTTATTTTTAATAATAATTATGGATTAAATGCATAGTTTTCGTAAACTGTAAGCGATTCGAGATTTTTAAGACAGTTCTCACAGAATTGTTGCCAACAATTATCTGATATATTGTTTGTATTATTTAAACATATCTTTAAACGCTTTATATGTTTACACGAATTGCTTAATACTGTATAAAGTCCAGTTCGTGAAAGTATGCGTAAGTTATGATCTCGAGTTTGGCTGTGATTATCCCATATAGTGGCAGACGAGACAACACTACAACACTCTTCTGAACGGTTCCGCGCATTATGTCTGACGTTCGGGCGATTAGTTTCTGCTGAGAAAAATTAAAGTTTCTTTAGTAAATAATATTTTAAGACAATATCTGTTTTATACCTCAACATTGATTTGGCGATAACATGACACGTAATAAATGGTTTGGTTGTGGTCATCGTGTCTCTCTCGTGATTGTGCGACCCATCGGGAAGTGACAGCTGTGCCAGTGTTTTCCATAAGTTTTGGTCAATAGTTTCTGTGCATTCCATCTGTTGCTTAAGTATCGGCGGATAACAGTATTCAACCTGTGGTTCGGTTTAGTAATTAATTAATTTTAAACTAATAGAAATATTTTTTGTTTTACTCACAACGTAACCCTTTTTATGATGGAATCAGACCACAAATAAGTGGGGGCGTGGTATAGGCTTTCGTCGTGAAAAATTTTTGGGCAGAAGGCAAAAATATTGTTAAATAAATCAGTTGAATTCACCCCACCTTAAAGGTCGAAATGACACCCCCAATAGACAATCAGACCTTGGGAAACCCTGATTATAAACATAGTGCGGATTTTTTGTTAAAAATAAATTAATAAATTTGTTAGTTATTTGGGAACAATAATTTAAAAATTTGATGGTTATATGAAACATGATTTAAATTAGAAAAAAATTATTATATTTTTTAAATTTAGTATTTCTCAATATTTTCTTATAATCAAGTGATAAAACTGATTAGTTTTTATGGCTCCTTAAATAATGACAAAAACTTCAAAAAAAGATTATTTTCCAGAAACTTTAAGTTTTATCATTTTTATCATTTATCATTTTTCGCGTATTCTATTACGGCATAGCTCTTAGAACCGACCCTAATTGTCGGTTGAAATTATTTATATTTATAAATGAATTTAGTTGGGAGAAATTTTCTTTTTTATTTTTAAATTTATTATATTCTAAGAGATATGCCGTAATAGAATACGCGAAAAACTGTACTATGCTCTCATACCGAAAATATTTGTTTATGTTTATATTGAGTTTTAAATTTCGAAATTAAGTCGTAAACATATTTTCAAAAAGTGTTTCAATGGTCGCAAAAAAATCACATTGATTCTAGAATTGAGATTTGAATAATGACTGACAGTAAGTCAGTCGAAACTGTTGTCTTAATTTGAAAACTTATTAACGGACAAACGGACAGTAAGTATACCACTGCCAAAATTATTATAAAGTAAGAATTTTATTAAACAAAATAAATGGCAGTATCAGTACATTTATTGCTAATGTCTGAAAAAAACTATTTATTTACTTATTAAATATTAAATAAGTAACAAACTATGCATCGAAAGCAAATGGTCTTAGAAAAAATTCGCTAAATAATGGTTAAAAATCATATAAAAATGCACTAAAAACTGGTTAATAATGGTATTTATGAATGAGAAAAAGGGCGCCTTTCGACTTTTGCGACCTAAGGCACGCAGGGTCCTAACGGGTTCAAGTTAGAATCCAGGTACTTAAAAACTAAATAAGTCCCTGTTCAGGTTAAGCTTATATGAGTCCATGTTCAAGTAGGTTTAGGTCGAGTCAATAACAGTTCGGACCTGTGACCTAAATTAATTAAAGTAAAAAAATATTAATTAATTAAACTCAAATAATTTCTTATTTTTAATTAACCGAATTTCGTTTGCACTTTAAACAGAACTAAAAAGAATGTACATTATTTCTTAATAAATGAACATTATTTAAAGTGGTATATATATAAAAATGCTATGTTTTCCTTATATATTATTGTAAACTATATCATGAGTCCTAGTCCGGGTCCATGACTTAAGGACTCGGAACCAGTTCGGGTCCTTCAAAAAAAATTTAGGACAGGTTCTCAAAATGCTATGTAAGTCACTGGTTCAGGTTCGGGTCTTCGTTAGGACCCTCAATGACCCGGACCTTCTCATCTATAATGGTATTAATGTAAAAATTTTTAGAGAAAAAATATAATTATTAATACTTTTTAAAGTTTTTAGCTCACATTATAAAAGAAAACTTATTGTACAATTCTTGGACTATTTATTTGTATTAGAAGGAATTATAAAATATTATTGTATTTAATTTTAAATTTTATTTCATATTAACTTAGCCTAATAGCTATTGGATAACACAATTTAAAAAGAAAGCTCATTATGAAATCGTCGTTATCGTTAAATATAAAAATTATTTTGATAAAAACCAGTCTAGAATTAAATACGAAAAAATGTCACTAACTCAGCAAAACAAGAAAACTTTTCATAAAATATTCTTAACATTAAAGTTAAAGCTCAACATTAATTGCAATTTTTCAAACAAATAATAATATATTAATTAAAAAAACTATTAAACAATGGTTTGGTTTTTAACACCATACAGTAGTTGATTGTGAGCGTCTGACTGGCGACGATTGCGTAACTGAAAAAGAGTAACGCATAGTCTTTGACTTTCGCCAGCGCCAGCCACACGCTCACAACCTAATACTGTATGTTTAACACTTCGTTTAATGAGATAACCGAAATAAAATGCGATTCCAGACACTATAATATTGATTATCGCAAATGAGAAACTATGAACGATATAACTTTCGATCGAAATCAACACGAGTACCACTCCATACGTAACAATTAGGTAAACGTTTTCTTTTAATGCGCCAAACAATCCAATAACAGAAAGAAATACCGATATTATACCAAAAGTGATACTGAATATAAACAAATATTCTGCAAGAAAAAGTAATAGAAATATAAATAATTTATAATACCATTTTGTTTAGCATTTTAAAAATATTTGAAATGCATGCATAACTTTCATAATTTACAATTATAAGCATTATAATGCGCCACCTATAGATGTCCAGGTCAGAGTCTTTCGGGTCTTTAGGAAAGAATCGGACTCGGATCTGGACTCCCAAGCTTGATTTAGGACTCGGACTTTTATAGATTTTTGGGACCCGTACTCGGACTCGGACCTACAGGCAACGACTCGGACCCGGACCTGAGACCTCTTTATGCCAATATTTTCATTTTTTACATCTGATGAATACAAGAAAAAATGTTAATTGAAAGGATAAGTCTTTACGAACACAAAGACAATAGTAATAAACTAAAAATTGTAATGTAAAAATTTTTTAAAATGAAGTTTAAACTCATTTTTAATCGAAAATGTATATATTATATATAAAAACGAGGTCCGAGTCCGGGTCCAGGTCTTATAGCATGAGTCTCGGACCTGGACTCGGACTCATGATACTTAAACTTGGACTCGGACCACTTTGAATATTAAAGACCAGGACTCTGACCCGGACTTCAAAATACTCGAGTCCCGATTCTGGGTCCGAGTCCCGGGTTAACTTCTGGACATCTATAGCGCCACCAATAGTCTTTGCAGTGTTTATAGTTTGTGTTTGTTATATAAATATAAAAAATCAAATTGTAATTTAAATTAAAGTGTTGCGCACGCAATCAATAAAACTATTTCAATAAAATAAATTAATAATAAAATACCGACCATTATCTGTTGTATCAAACCAAGACCTGCTTTGATGGTCAGAAATAGTTATATCGACGAATACTAAAGTTATTATAATAAGTGCTCCGATAATGTTTAAAATTTGAAGAACCACTAAAGTGATTTTAATGCCACGAAACAAACGGCTTCTTTGCGTGTTATCGTTGATTTTTGAGATATCTATCACCATTTTTGAATTAATTTAAAAGCTTATCTCATTTGAATAACGGAAGTATTAAAGTTTGTGATACTATTATAAACCATTTATTTAATTATTAATTATAATATATCAAATAAGTAACAAACTATACATAGAAACCAATTTATATTAATTATTAAAAGATTAACATTAATAATGAAAATTGTTATTGTATATTAAACGTGTTAAGGTTTATAAACTACGCATGAAAATGAATTTATTTCTTATAATTAAATTATCATTAATAATGAGCATTTAAAAACAAGTAAACGTATTGTGTAATTGAAGACACTCTAAATTGTGTTTTTTTTATAAAAAAAAACATTTATTCCAATTCCAAAAATGTTATTCTTGGAAATTTATTTCTGGCAAAATAATCGCTTGCTTCAGCAAACCACGCATTTCATGCTCGATTTGAAACTTTTTATTGATTAAAGACTAACGTGAGTAATATCTAATAAAAGTTTTAGAAATAATTCAAGCTTGTAATTACTTTGTTGGTTCACAACCAAAAATTCAAGTGTGTTTTTGCGTTTATGCCAATGCATGTCATTATGTTTTGTGGTTATGTTTTATTATGTCTTATGAATGAACGATGTTTGCCAAATTTTTTTTGAGTGGCAAATACTTTGCTTTATTATTTGTGATTAATATAACAATTTACTATACTGTTATTAAACAATAAATTTGTAACTGAAAGTTTAAATTTACATTAAGTCTATAAAATTAAACAATAGTTAATAATAAATAATTTATTTTGACATTTTGATCAATGTTTTCTGTTATTTATTAAACTAAGTTTCATCATTAATTAATATAAATTGCTTTATTATTTGTATAGTATTATGTATACAGTACTGTGTACGTAATCATAACACGTGACCGTTACTTACACCTTAAGAATTATTATTAATATAGATAAACATTAAACTGGTCGCGTTTTTAAGGTCAACCAATTTTTAGTTTCGCATTCTTATCTCATAATTTATTTTAATGATGATATATAATAATGTTTTATATTACATTCTAAGGTAAATAAGATAAATAGGTAAAAGTTATGTGTAAACTATTAAAATTTTACACAATTATGTCTAAACAAAAGCTAAGAGTGCCTACAAATATGTAAAACCACATCAAACCGCAAAAAAAAGAAACCACAATCCGCCACAATTTTTAATAAAAACCAATATTGTATTTTCAAAACATAAAAGTTTTAGGTTCACTGTAAATGTCTATAAGAATGTTGTCATCTTTAATCATTTAATTATTTTTATTATAATTTTTATATAATACTTAATATTAAAGCAGTAAATCATAGTTTTGATTGATATTTAATTGATTTTATGAAATATAATATAAACAAATTTACAATCTGTTAATTAAGAAAAAATAAATATTATAGTCATTCAAATTAAAGTGCATAATAAATAATCTCATACCTGATAGACTCGGAAATAATTAATAATAAATAACTTTCCGCAATAAAATCCAACTCTTTTCTTACCAAGTCTTTCGATAAGATTTTGTGTCTGAAATTGTGGGAAAAAATATTGTTATAACAAAATATTTATAGTAAACTATAGCTTTAATTAAATACCTACAGTCAGTTACATACCATTGTTACATAATTCGGAACATCAATAGGAAACAGATTCTGGAATTCTCTATTTTTAGAGAGGGGTCAGAAACTCATAGGATTTAAACGACAATTTTATTCACCTTCAAACCAAAAATATTTTTTAAAATTTTTTCCTCGAAAAAGCCTAACCACGCCCCCTCGAAAAACTCAATGAATTTAGAATTTAAACGGTAATTTTTTTAATTTTAACAAAAATTTAAAGATGTCACAAATAGTAATTGATTTTGATGTACAAAAATTTGACCAAAAATTTTTAAATTTTTTCATCCTTGAATTTTCCAAATTTTGGGTTGAGTGGTAAAACTTTGGCAGTCAACCCTGGATTAGCACTACTTATGCGTGTTAATGTTCACATACAAAAATTTCCAAATAAAAGTAAACAGAAAACAAAACTTATTTAATGTAATTATATTTTATGTATAAAACTAAATTAATAAGAAAAATTAATTGAAAAAGCTATTAAAATTAAGCTATAATTTAATCAGTGTTTCGATAAAATTAAATTAATATCCATATTTATTTACCTTATGAAAACAAACACTCTTTATAGAAACATTACGAAATAATAAAATAGTGTACAAGTAATTCAATGACTTATTTGATTCGTAATATATTGAT
>JAQGAW010003981.1:0-11571 GCA_034698025.1 Phthiracarus crinitus | reverse complement strand
TTCCGACTTTAGCTAAACCTAACCAAATACCAATAAATTCTGGTCTATTGTTCATAATAAGAGCCAACTGATCGTTCTTCGAGTATCCCATATTAATGAAGTAATTCGCCACTTGATTCGAAAATATGTCCAACTGTTTGAATGTCCACTTTTCTTCTTTATAATAAATAGCGACTTTTTCGGGATATTTGCGAACCACATCATTAAAATGGGATATAACCGTGTAATTAAACAAACGTGACTTAAATGTAAAATTATAAAACCGAGCGCCAAATAATAGTGCGCTGTAATTATAGGCAAAAAAATTAGTTAAATTCTAATGATGTATTTTTGTTAATTTCAAACCTGGAATCTCTCGATAAGTTTCTACAAATTAATATGATTGTCTTATAAACGTTATTCAAACTTGAAAAAAAATTCGCTATTACTCTAATGATGACCACAAACAACACTGTAATATATACAAACCATATTTATAACAAGTTATTTTTCGAGTTCGACTTACTTTTGGGTTTACAGAAAATAAAAGTACAAATTTGTTGATTATTAACTGAAGATTTTAATAATAGTCAATTAAGTTTATTCATTATAAACTGTTAAATCATGAGTTAATGGGAATTTTTATGTTTTAATATTATACCGGTATATATGTCTACTTTATTATACGAAACTATTAAATTATTTAACAACTATTTCATAGCAATAATTTTATTAATAATTCGAAAAATACATAAATAATAAATTTTAAAGAAATGCCATGGATTTTTGTTATGCCTTAAATAAATACAGAAAGAAACCGGTTCTTCGGACAAAATATCAGGAAAAAATTGTTCAGATTAAGGCAAAAATTAAAATTCACGTATAAACCGGCAAAAACAATAATATTAAAATAAAATAAAATAGACATAAAATTAATTGGAATATTAAATATTTTGAAAGCAAAACAAAGTCGATTTAATAATGCTAAATTTTTAACTTGAATTTTATAGAGGGTGAAAGAAGTCGATAGACGTAGATTAAGGTTGATAAAGGATGATAGTTGATGATAGAAGTTGATAAAGGTCGATAGAGGTCGATAAAAGTCGATAGAGGTCGAAAGATGTTGAAAGAGATTTATAGAAGTTGAAATAGGTCGATAAAGGTAGATAAAGGTTGATAGAGGGCGAAAGTAACTCGCTGTATTTGACACATTAATTAGCGTTTATAACTACACCATAACTACACCATAACTACACCATAACTACACCATAACTACACCATAACTACACCATAATTGCTGCTTTAAAGCACTCTAAACAAATACGATTACTGATAATCAGACAGCGGATATTTGGTTAAATCCCAAATAACCCCAAAACCACCAAATTTATTAAAATTTCGTTATAACCACCAAATTTTTAAAAGTGCCTTTATTTAACCAAATTTTAATGTTATTTAAAATTTTATTATAAAACACTTGTGAAAATCAGTATTTGTTTTTAAATAGTTGTTGAAAGTTAATTTTTTAAAGATATATCGAATTAATATAATATAAATTTAAAGACAGTTATGCCTAAAACACAATCATTATTGAAATATAAAATTAGTGCAATTGGTGTTAAATAACCGGAATATCTATTCAACTAATAAATTCAGCTTAAGTTAAAAAAGTTTCTCAATTTTAAAGCAATTATTGATGTAAAAAGAGAATATTTAATAGAAGAAAGCTATTGAAAAACTCTTAATTATAAAGTTTAATAACTTTTTATAGTGAAAATTGTTTTATATGCTATTTAGGGTAATATTTATTGAATCAGTAAATGCAAGTAATGTTCTTAATATTCTATCCTTAAAATAAGCATATTCTTGATAATAAAATGAGAGAGACTAATATAAGAAAATTATGAGATAGATTAATTTAAAAATATAATAATAATTTTTTCTATTTTAAATCATGTTTTATATAACCACCAAATTTTAAATTTTAATAACCAAATAACCACCAAATTTCCTGATTTGTTTTAACCAAATATCCGCCCTTGCTGATAATATATCAAAAAATACCGGGTGTTTATTTCATTTTTTTTATTTATCTAAATTGGAGAAGCCATATAAAATATAATTGACAATACCAATAGATTCAGCTTTATTTACCGATCATTTCGGATTCACTGGTTTAAGGGGTTCCGGAAACTCCTTCACCACTAACAAAAACTATAAAAACCACCCGATAATCATAAAAACCCCATAAAAATCGATTGTGATTTATTGAAGCTTTTGGCATTCCAGTGGTACCGGATGTGAATAAATAAATTAAATTATTATTAAAACTTGAATTTTATATTTATTTGAATATGGTTTAAATTATGTTTATTTAATTTATCTTCAATATCTTTAATTTCGTTTCGGCTGTTTTTTGCAGAGATATTCTGGCCAAACGGGAAAATATATGGTAATACTGTCAATGGGAAAGTTCTAGATCTTAGTCTGAGGGACTCGGAAAAAATAGTAAAAAATTTTAAACCTTTATTTTAGATTGGTTTGAAAACCGATCCAATTCCTATTTAATTATTGGGGAAATGTTCAATGTATTACAATTACAATGTTGTTACAAGCGTATTAGTAGTGATGGCAAAAAGCTCAATTATAATGAGCTTCAGCTTTAGCTTGTTAAGCTCAAGCTCATTAATCCCTGAGCTTTGAGCTTTAGCTTCAAGAAATGTGGTGAGCTTTGAGCTTGCGCTAAATGCTTCTTAACAACAATAATTTGAGCTTCAAGCTCAGCTCAGCTCAAGTGAGCTTCTCAGATCATTAGAAATATTATATTCAATAAATATACATAAATATTGATAATAAACGATTAAAAAATTAAAATAATTTTTGTGGAAAGCTCAATAAGCTCAATACCCTGAGCTTAGAGCTTGAGCTTATTTTTTGAAGCTCAATTCACATTGAGCTTTTAGCTTGAGCTTCATGCTCAGCTCAGCTCAAGCAAGCTTAAGCTCAGTCTGAGCTTTTTCCATCTCTACGTATTAACATTAAATTTTGAGCTGAAACTACTTCCAGCTGCTCTAGAGTTTTTTTCACAGAACCATCTTCCCGATGTGGTTTTGTAGGGTTTGATAGGGGTTTGTTATGGTTTTTTGGGGTCTGGTAGAGTCTTTTAGGTTGGACTCAGGTTCGGGAACTGATAATTACTCTTACATATTTTACAAAATTTAACAATTTTAGTAGAATTAGAAAAATATTTTGATTATCAGGTTGTTATGTTTCGTGTCGGGTCGGGTTGAGATCTGTCAGTTTGGAGAAGTGTTCGGGAAAATCCCGTATATATTTCTTGATTGCATTACAGAGAAATTTATATATAAACTTATACTAATAAAAACTAATCGTAGTTTTATTTTCCCGTTTATTGCATTTTCCCAGATATGAACAAATATTTAAAAATTTTGAATACTATTAGAAAAACCGTCTATGTTTAAAAATATAAAACACAGTTTAGTTTAAAAAAATTTGTTTCAAGAATTAATTATAATTAAATTTTATATTTATTGTTATTAGACTTTGATTTTCATTTATCATATTTCATAATTTTTAATTCAAATGTAATAAATTACAACAAAGAAAAAACTAATATAATTAATAAATTGAAGGATTTCGCAAAATTTATTTCGTAACTCTCGCAATCGTCACTCTATCTGTCGTCTCGAGCATATTCTACTTCATTTTCGCTGCATATATAGTCACAGCAAGATTAGAGCATAAAATAAATCTGTAGTCAATCTTGTTGTCTGTATTTAAGGAGGAGAAACAAAAACCAATTGCTATTTATATTTATTTATAAGCTATTTAATCTCTTTTTCTAATATATATTTTCCTATAGTCCACTCAAATCACCAAATCGCCAGACTTCCAAGGATTAAAAACTTTCAATAAGCCTCTAATAAATAAATAGGTCATAATTTCAGTGATTGTTTCTCCTCCTTAAATATTTAGAACAAGATTGACTACCAATTCTTAGCCATGACTACCATAGCTATATTTAGATAAATCATCACTATCAATATCTAGACCATGAGTGCCTGCAAATGGGCCAAAAGTAGACCTTCCTTCAGCTCCATAATCAGCTCCACAATCAGCTCCACAATCAGCTCAACAATCAGCTCCTCCAGCAGCTTCACTAGCATTTTTAAACATAGACGGCTTTTCTAATAGTATTCAAAAGGTTGGGGCTAAGGGTGGGCTCGATGGGCTTAGAGTGGGCAGGTTTGGGTTTGTTAAGATGTTTGTCAGATCATCTCCCAATCACACCCTTCCAAGTCTGATCATCGTTTCAGATATGGGCATTGGAATCTCCGATTGGTATAATAGAGTCAGATGCTAAGCTAACAATTGTCGATGCAACTTCATCTATTTAAGAAAGATGCACCTGTTTCATTATAAGGTGCACTATTTTTCTGGTTTCTAATAACAATTGAAGTACTGCTTCTCTTTTACATTTTGTTGACAAGTCAATTACCTGCTTAGCCACTCAGATACTCGTGAGTATCCCAAATACGGCATTATCAACCGAAACATAATTGATTGAGCCATAGTAAAAGAGCTTTCACCCATAATCAACAATTGTGAGCCAATTTCCATAAACCTTGATTCTATGAGACCTCATATTTAATATTCTCTCCTACCAGGTCAGTTTCTTTGTTGTGTAATGTCATTCGCGTCAATTTCATGCTGTCAGGATACTTATTAGTGCCATAATGGCATAGAGCCATCCTACAACTGCCATAAAACAGACTGCGAGCCCATTGTTGGTTCCCCGTTGTTTTCGTTGTCATTTTTATAGTGTGAGTTTCCCTGGATGGCGTCCACAAGCACACAATCGTTCAACTTGGGTATATCGAAATCGTTATTCTCGTCATGTCAAGCGCTCCTATCATGCCCTGATGTTTTAAATTTTCCATCCAATCGACTACTTCCCGCAAACCGAGTGCTGATACAGAGTATAGCATTTACTGGTATTATGACTTTTCGTGCCTAAAAGTAGAGGTCTAGTAGCGGAATAAATATGGGCATTGCCTATCACTGCATTGTGAGGCACACGACAATGTGTCTCAACTGGTGCTGTCAGTTGTCATATGTAAAGGGCGGATTTTCCTGGAAAATCCCGTCTTTTTTCTTTGATAGATAGACCGGGAGATTAATATATTAACTTCTATTAAGTTTAAATAATTAATTAAAAGTAGTTTTATTTTCCCGCTTTTTTCCGGATTTGGCATTTAATAGAAATAATCCCGGATATGGACAAATATTCAAAAAGTTCCCATTTTCTCTATATTTAGCAACAAATTTATAAGTAAATGCACCAAAGCTTTATAATAGTCTTAAATATTGTTTAAAAGTATGAATTAGTTCATGAATTATTAAGGTTCTAAGAAAATAGCTCCAAAACTAATAAAATTTTATATAATGAATGCATATCTCAGAAATTTCTTTAGTTTGATAAATATTTTGTTCATCAAATGTAGAAATATTTTTTTAAAAATTTACATTTATGCCAAAAAGTTAATTTTAAAATGTTACGGTACATAATATAAAATTCATTTTATTGTAAAAAAGTTTTTCAAGAAAAAATATTTCCCGGAACCATTCCCGTTTTAAATACATTTTTATTCCCGGTTCCCTCCCGTTTATATTGCTTTTTAGTCCCGGAAAATCCGCCCTTTATTTATGTGCCGTTAACTCGGGCACCTCATGAGCGTTATTTCTTGTCGCGTGTTACCTCCAACCTAAGCCCTTATGTCTTGTATAAAATGTAAAATCAAAATTAACAATTTACAAAAAGCAAAAATAAAAGCACGTAAAACTTAAAAATAACCAAAAGTAAAAAAGATTCAAAACTTGAAAGTTAGTAAAACACAAAATAATTAGTTTAATCTATTAGAAAGTCGGCTCTCTGTGAATATGCAGTTCTTGTTTAGTAATTGCCGCAATAATTCTTAGACTCATAATCTCATAACAACAAGTCTGTCCAAATTAGTCAAACATCTTTGATTGTTTATTACATTCTATAGGTATAGAATTAGATATGCAGTATAAATTTATCAAAAAATGTTATAAGCCTAACAAATCAAATAATCTTATGGTTTTGTTTTGAAAACGCTTAATAAAAGTTTATATAAAACAAATACTATAAACAACTTACTGCGCAATTGAATACGTGAATTGAATTATCAAATTTTAATTCCTTAAATACACGAGAAAAATTATTTGGTTATAATCTCGCTAATAATACGTTACATTACGTTTTCTTGTATAAATTATTTTTAAGTATAAAAAAACATATTAAATAAAAATTCATGTCAAAAAAGAAATTTTCAGTAATAAATGACAATATTTTTTATCAATATTTATATATTTTGTTATAAAGAAATTAATGCTTAAATAGCAATATTCTTTTACAGTTTAAAAATTTAAGTTACATCTAAAAACCTATTTTCAACTATTTTTAAAATTTATTTACCTTAACTATAATGACTTATATAAAAATTTTAACTAAAATTTAATTTCATTTTCTTAATTATTTAAAATTATTTTAAAGCCATTTGTTACTCTTTTAACATTATTGTTAAATAGAAACAATTTCTTAAATATGGGTAAAAGAGGATAATGTTTCTCTTTATATGTATCACTTTTTATAGTATTTTCCGTTGAGTGATCTGTGGATGAATTTTATATTTTTAATTGAACAAAATATAAGGTGATGTAATAGTTGGAGTGAATTTAGAGTAGAATAATGCGTTTTGGATTTAATAATTTGAATAACTTGAAACTAATAAAGTTTACATAAGGGAACACTAATTAAAAATTTTTTAAATCAGATAACTTACTGTATTATATAATAATTTTGAGTTGGTGTTTGAATAATTTTTAAATTTCTTTATTTCCAAATAATTATTTTTTACTTTAATAATTAATGAATAAATAATTCATAATTAGAGTAAATCATAATTAGAGCCTAACATTTTATGTACGAAAAAAAAAATATGTACATATATATGTACGTAAAAATCGAAAAATATTTAATCAAATATGTTTAATAAAAAATCGGAATTGTATAAAATTAACACTAAATATTTGAGTGTCTTTTTTTAAACACATTTTTCATTGCACCAATTTTTGATTTTTGGAACTAAAAATATTTTCAGTGAATTTTTTATTCAGAAATAATTTAGAAATAAGAAATAGAAACTCATCGAATTTTAGCGACAATTTTTTGAAATTTAAGTGAAAAATCAGGGTTCATAAAATTCATCAGATTTAAACGATAATATTTCTATAAAATTTAAAATATTTAAGTACATAAAATTATATACAATCCTTTAAAATATGTATGAATATTTGAATAAAAGTTATTCCACTTTAAAATTTTTTAACTCTAAAATTGCTTATTTAAGAAATTTAGGTGTTTTAGCACAAAATAAATGATATGTATTTACATAAAATGTTAGGAACTGATTATCATAAATAAATCACACTTTATTTAATAACATTAATATTCTACTATTAACATATTTTCCAGCTTCTAATCCCCAAATTGATTCAAAGTGATTCCATCTCAAATCAGGCACAAGATAATCATCCAAAAGTGTTACTATTTATGGCATAATGTTATTATTATTATTAAATAAAAATGACTTAACAGTGAATAACATAAAACATATACCATTAAAATTTAGTTTCAACATATCAATATCCTTCAAAGCGAACCACCAATCATTAGCCGTATATATTAAAGCAATATTTGTCGAATTAATGGCATTCATGTCATAATATTGTGGTTCACTCGTTCCATAGTGTTCAAGATTTTCTTTGTAACCAAAATCAAATTTATTCTGACAATAATTCTCTATTTTCTGCAATGCATGAGCCATAGACCACATTGAATTGCCTGATATTTCGTTCGCCATATAAACTCCGGTTCGTGTCTAACGTTTATTGTATTCAAATAGTATGGATTAATTATTCTTATATTTTCATTATGCATTAATATATAATACGTAATTTAATTGAGTTTCTTGAAAACCGCTCATTGAGTAAAATATTTTATAACACAAGTATTGAATGTAATATTTTTCACATAAGTTTCCAAAAAGTTGTTGCAATTTTCCCAAATGCATATATGGTCCGGGATTGGCTCTGAGAACGAATGTGATTATTGGTTTTTATTCTTAACCAATAAATAATAAAAATAAACCTGAAATAAGGTAACAAAGGAGAAAAGTAACGAATTGGTGCCGTAATATTAGACAAATATGCGGCTGGAGATAATGCTATAAACGGATTAACAATATCTGAATATTCAGGTTTCGAACTTAGAAGTGCGAACATTAAATATGAGCCAATAGAATGACCGATATATCCGAGTTTTTCTGAACATAAACCAATTAAATTTAAATCAAAAATTTTAATTATTTGCATATATATATATACGTTGAGAAGTTTTCTCTAATATATATGATATGATTGCAGGCAAATCGTAATCAATCATTTCATCAAAAGAAAATTCCCAATACTTGGTATCTATAATTCATTAAATGACTTAATTTTATAATTTTCATGATTACACAATTGTAAAATAAAAATATTTTGAATAAATATTTTAGTTTAGAAAAACATAAACAATATTTTGAACGTAATAATTATATTATAGTGCTTTAATTATTTTAATTTTAATAATAATAACATTTTTATCTGAATTTGTCGACTAGAAGTTTATAGTCGATTTTACTATATTTTCCCGTAGTTTTAAATTGTTTTTCTTAAGAATTGTTTTGTTAGCGTATTATTTTTATAAAAAGTTAGTTATACCAGCAAATGCCATTCAAATTTAGTATTAGATAATGAATATGAAATAATAAACGTTTCACTGGTTATTTTTGGAAAAATCTTTAATGCAAATTTTACAAAATATTATGCCATTTTAATTAGTTATTTGTAAATTATTACTTTTTTACATGAGGCTATTTTTTAACAAATTTTAATTTTTTATAAATACATTTTTGATCATAAATATATAGTGTGTACAGATTGCCAGACTGTCTGAGAAAATTCTAATCTAAATATATTCTTTTAACTAATTTAAGATATCCACACTTTTAGTTGAGCTAATATTGAAAATTATGATATAAGTCAGTATGATTTGAAATATGCTTTTAACCTTATTAGCTAAAAGTGATGTAACATATCTCTTACACAAGTCAATTACAATTTGCATTTTAACACACATTATAATAACGTCATCTAAAGATAAATGTAGTGGTAATACTAATACGTGATAAGTGATAAAACGTGTTTTTCTTGATCTTGCTATCAATAAATTTTAACCCGAGATAAACCCCCTTTTTGACTCCACATTTTATAATCAATTAAAATATCAAATAAGATTAAAATAATATAAATTAAAAAATAAAATTATAATTAAATTTTTAAAATAGAAATTCATAAAGTGAAAAAAATTATATTTAAATTTTTTTAAAATTTAAAATTAAATTATTTTTCGAATTGTCTGTTTTCTTAAAAAGTCATGAAAAAATTATATAAAAAACTAAATCGAGGTAACCGGTTAACTTGGTTTTACTTAAAAATTAACCGGTTAAGAAACTCTATAACTCTTAATAATGACTCGTCCCTTGTTTCTTAACTTTAACCTTAACTTTAACCGGATAACCACTCATGTCAAAAGTTAACAAGTTATAATGTGCATCTCTATTTATTATGAAATTTCGTGATTTTAATATTTAAAATGTTTAAAAACTATATTAATAAAAATGATCTCTAAGTTATTGGTTTTTTTTATTTATTAATAATAGACTTGTTATGAATAATATTAATGGTAATCTTTGATAGTAATAAGCTATTATTTTACTAACCTTTATGACTATATTTTGTGTGATTTAGTGAATAAATATTTCCTCTTATATTAGCCAACCAAACATCAAAACCATTAGCAGCCAAAACAAACCCCAATGTATTGCCAACATTTCCATTAATCATGTTATCTTCAACATAACTTCCATCACTTTTAAGTTTACCATTAGAATTAATAAGCCACGCGTTTGCATTGCTTTGCAAGCCATGTTGTAATAGAATAGGTCTCAATTTTGTACTATTTTTCACTTGATATTGATTTATAATCCTATTCACTGTTAATATATATCCATCATTGGTTGTTATATAATGTATTTCCGAATCAAAACCCCTCGATTTAATTATTTCATCCTAATAAATATATAATATATTTCAAATCATTAGTTAATTAAAGTCTTATATTATAATAATTTTATAACTAAAAAGATCTTAATAATAAAAAATCAAATATTTTTAAGTTTATGAGTATTTTTGTGAAAAGTGATTTATAAAAATTCAATAAAAAACATCATAATAATGAACATTATATGTTATATATTTTTCAGAAATACTTACCGTATTTCTTAGCGTATCTGATTGATGGTTAACACCAGGCAATTGCTTTAGAATAAAAAATAAATATTCAAAAGTTATTAAATAATAAATCGATACGAGAGAAACTATAATCGCAAATATAATAACAAAAGCGTTAATCATATTTATTTTAATATAAAATACTCTTAAGCTTTCAATTCCAAATGTTTGACGCGATTATTAATAAGGAAATAGTAAATCAATATCAACGTTAATAACTGAAAATTTACATTATTTAAAGTGTAAACTTAAAATCATAATGAATTACTTGTTTGGCGAGTTTTTATTATATAATAATATAAAGTAGACTTCAATTAAAAAAATCGTAAAAATTTGAAAGCAAAAAATAATAAATATTGGAAAACTTCTTATTTTATCTGAATTAATACTAAAACTTATTTGAAATTTTTTAATTATTTTGTATTTCATAAATCTAAAACTTTTTAACTTCCAATTATCTACTGTTTAGACTATTATATCACTTTCGATAATCTCTTAACACATAATGAGTAGATTTTTATCACAAGTGTAAAATATTATCAAAGATTTTATTTTATTTACCTTAGAATTTACTTAAATCTATCATTAAAGTTAACACATAAATCATATTCCAGTATTTTAACATTTTTCTATAACGTCGTTCAATATTATTAAAATTTATTACGAATAGAACATAAGTCAGCTGACGGCGATCGATACGCGTATGAATTATGTGTATGTGTATGTGTATGTGTATGTGTATGTTAAGATATTGAAGATAAGATAAATAAACATAATTTAAACGATTATTCAAATAAATATAAAATTCAAGTTAAAAATTTAGCATTATTACATCTGTACTTTGTTTTGCTTTCAAAATATTTAATATTCCAATTAATTTTATGTCTATTTTATCTTAATTTAATATTATTGTTTTTGCCGATTTAAAAGTGAATTTTAATGTTTATCTTAATCTGTAGATTTTTTCCTGATATTTCGTCCGAAGAACAGGTTTCTATTCTTTATATATTTAAGGTAGTGATTGAAAATATTCAAATTTTCAATTCCATTAACGTTCCATTACCGCACCCAAAATATGTAACTCCATTCCAC
>JAQGAW010003980.1:0-11571 GCA_034698025.1 Phthiracarus crinitus | reverse complement strand
TATTTTGATTTTGATTAATCAAAATTAAAATTCAAAATATATTTTGATTTTTAATTAAAATTCAAAAAGCGATACAAATTCACTAGTTTCTTTAGTTAAAGTGAGCTAAAAATTTTAAAATACAAATCATGTTAATAAATTGTAATAATTGTTGATAAATGATAAATTTATTTCTTCAAAAATTGTTTCAAGTTATTAGTATTTGTTTTTAATTATATTTTATCGACACGGTCCTTACAATATACTTGTTATATAAAAATGAGTTTTTATTTTGAATACGTAAAAATATTTTAGACTATAATTTAATTAAAATATAAAAGATATTTTTAGCAACAAAAATGTACTATTTCTAAATTGGAAGCCAAAATGCGAAGCCTATTTATTATGTTTGTTTAACTTTTAAGTTTTATTTCTAACTTTCATAAATTTTTATTTTTAGTTTAATAATAAGTTTATGGATTTACTTTTTACTTAAAAAATTGTTTTCATTTGTAATTTAATGTTTTTATATAATTTGTAGTGATACAAAAGTAACTAGTCTTATTCTGCGCTGATTACTCAACACATTCACTATTAGTTCATATTCCGATTAATGATTTGCTTTCACTTATTACTGTTTCTCTATTATTACTCACTCACACACACATAGTCTGTCCAATACATGTCATAAAGATTAGCTTAGACATCACTATTATGTTATAATGGCTCGTTAACACTCATAGTTATATTCCCTTTATAATACATATATTCACATATTATACAATGCTTACTAATATATCATATTATGCGCATAAACAGCACTTATAAAAGCCAGGTTTGGCTTATTCAAACCACTCTACGTGTTAACTCTCTTATTATAAGCAACACATGTAATCACAATCTCATGTAATCCTTATTTTGTGCTAATTAAGACCTAAGTTTAGTTTTGATTAAAACGTGTTTAGGTGTTTATTAAAGATAAGATATCGAATCTAAAGCGGTGCTGTTCCAGCGTCGCTTAACTTGGCACAGTCGGCAGGATATCTGATTGTAAAAACATCATTTCGTTAAGATCAACTTTTGGCCTTATTTTGCGCAAAGTACGGCCACATCACACTCACCACAACAACACAATTATTACATTTTATGAGTTACTGGTTTCAAGACTTGCCAAAAGTCAATTACAAAGAGTCGTCGTCATCATAAGACGACTTCGAGTACACAACGGAGGAGAACAAAAAAGCGCATCATAATCAACGATCAGAAGTATTCGACTACTCACCAATCGTTGCAGACCTCAACTCATTGATCTCTGATCCATTATTTTCGTCACTTCCTCAAATTCTTCAAACTAGTCGCGAAGTGTCACATTAAACAGAAACAACCGACTAATCAAACAACAACCAAATATTTTTTACGAAAATATGGCGACTATAACCAAATTATCAATCGAAAACTATGATG
This sequence comes from Phthiracarus crinitus, assembly GCA_034698025.1. Classification (NCBI taxonomy): domain Eukaryota; kingdom Metazoa; phylum Arthropoda; class Arachnida; order Sarcoptiformes; family Phthiracaridae; genus Phthiracarus; species Phthiracarus crinitus. Next base: position 10,128 of record JAQGAW010003980.1, on the reverse strand, counting down.
GGCAGAATCAAACAATCACTTTAAAGAATTGGTTCAGTTTGGCTACATTTAGGCTCCCTTCAACCATTACAACAGATATTGATAAAATCAAAATTGTCTCATCAAGCTTTTCAGGAGCATTAGCCAATTATTTTGCGCAAAATATTATTCCGCAAATCACATCCATAACTTATAACGATATGGTTAACGCATTCATTGGTCGCTTCGATACTAATGTAATTGTTCCATCGATTGCAGCACAGCTTAATTTTAAGAAAAAAATTAAAATTAAAATACAATCATGTTTATATTTTGCCAAATAATAAAATTAAAATGAAATTTAAATTATAATTTATAACTTTAATAAAAATTAAAATCAATATGAAATAAAAATAGAGAAAGTTAAAGTGAAACAAACTAACAATATATTATCCATTAATATTAAAGTATAAATTTCTTACAATATTAATCTTTACATTAAACATTTTATTACAGTTTTTAATTATATAGTTTTGATTTTTGCTAGAATAGTCATTTCGATTGTATTTTGATTTTAATTTTAGTAAAAACTTGAATATTGATATTATTTTAATTTTGTATTTAAAAAAATTAATATTTATATTGTACTATGATTTTAATTTTAGTCAAAATACAATATTGATTTCGTATTTTGATTTTGATTTTCAGCAAAAACAAAATTAAATTCAATAAATTTTAGGATATATAATTTAATTTTGATTTTTTAATAAAACTTTTATTTAAATTGTATTTTGATTTTTAATTTACAGATATAAAATCATTTTGATTGTATTTTGATTGTATTTTCAGTAGTAAATTCTCTTTTGGTTTTCTATTTTAATTTTGATTAATCAAAATCAAAATACCAAAATAGTAGTATATGTAATTTATACGATTCTGTAACGCTATGGGAAATTGAAAAAATAGCCCTTCGATAATCTCGATATGATCTCTAATGTTATAAGTATAGACTTGGTTACCAAAGAGAATGTAAATGTATGTTTCATGACCTATGTATATGTTACAGTATGTATGTATTAATGCTATAGCGTTATACTGTGCATGTGTGTATGTAGTTTTAGGGCCCACAAAATTATGCTAATGAGGGTGCATTCAGACTACGCCCCTAAAATTTTATTTTTTGTGAAATGCTGATAAGCGGTGATAGTGTTTGTGGTGGTGATGTTGAGGACCACCCGAGTTGACCTTTGACCCCTAAAAATTTAAAATTTTAAAATGAAGTAATAATATGGTATATGCATTGATATGACAACAGTGTATTAGTTGGCCCACCCGAAGTGACCTTTAACCTTCAAAAATATGAAATTTTTGTGATCACGCAATTATGCTGTAAAGTATTGGCATGGTAGTCATAAATAAGTTAGGCCACCCTGAGTGACATTTGTCCCCGAATAAATTAATTTATGGTGATGTAATTCTAACGGTTCTAAGGTTATTAACCTCAATAATGATAACCGTTAGTGACCTAATTAACCTTGGCATCACTATGTCGGTGTTTTCTATGAATATGTCTTATAAGATAAAAAAAATATCAACAGTTGTTGACCTACTTAAAATAGGCGTCATTATGTCGTCTCTCTTAACAAAAGGTCTATGTCAGAATGCTTAATAGATTCATTACTATTTTGATATCCGTGTTTAATAAAAAGGATAACACATACTTCATATAGTTTATATTATTTGAAACCTAATTATGAAGACATCAATTATAGTATTACTTGATGAATCTGGATCTATGGACCCCTCCCGGATCTATGGAATACTGAAGAAAATAAACCGAAATCCTTGAAGATTGCTGGTCCTACAATTTCAAAGGACGAAAATACTGGTATTAGTCGGCGTATAGTATATTTATAATCGAATCAATAGCCACGTTATTAGCTCATCATGTTTGGAGACTAAAGGGATTTGAATAGGCATCAAAAAATGGTCTTATTTGGCAAGTTAAATCATATATGCGAATCAATGATGATATGCCGGTTATTGCTGATTGCGATTGAATTCTTAGTCTTAAAGATATCTTTAGTCTATTACCTGTTTTAAAATCGAATTAAGAGAATATTGTTCCAATTAATTATTAACTATTTATTGATAAAGATTTTAAAATAATATTAAGAAAATAAGCTTTATTTGAATTAATGATTTACATTTGTCAATGATTTACAAGTCCGATAAAACACATTTTATTCAGAGATATTTATTATATTTATCAGGATTTTATGGGTCTAATAATGCCTAGATCATATTTAGATTTATGTTTTGTGTTCTTAATATCATGTGTTTTGTATGATTTACAATCATTAATATAGTATATCATTACAACAATAAATTGCCGTTTTACTCAAATCAAAGTCAAACGTATTTGTTAAAGTTATACAATAAATATAATTTTGATCAGGTTTATATAATATTGTTGATGTTATTAGTTTATAAAAAACAATATTAAATAAGATAATTTAAGGTTTGTTGTGTTCGGATAATAATTCAATCCTAAGCCAAAATACATGACCAATTCCTTTTAACCCGTTTTAATCAGTCAGTGATTCTTTAACTAATTGACAATTCACAATTAAATAATATAATGAGCGTACCGTACGTAACGCAAAAAAACTTATCAGTTGGAAAGTATAAATTATTGATGAATAGGTCAAGGTCATTAAAATCATTCGTTAAACCAAGACAGTATGAGCTGTAACCTAATGATAATTAATGTTAGTGTTTGTTAAATATAAGTTAAGTTAATACCTCCTGCAAAGCAGTATAATAGTTCATTATTCAATAAAGCCATAGAGAATTTAATAAGATGAATAAATTCAAAGTGATAATCGGTTCAATAATAATTAGAATAATTATTAAACTCAAGACTCTCATTTATACCTATGTTAGTCATATTTTAATTTGATTGAGGATAAATAAGTTATACAGAAGAGATTTCATACAAGTACGAGACTTATTTATATTACATATTGTTAACCTGTTTATAATGACCTAATTAAAATCCGTAAGTAAAACATAACGGTCTGATGTTGAATTTTGAACTCAGATAAGAGTATGACCTAATTAACAGTTGGTAAAATATAACGGCCTTATGTTGATTGTTGATATGAGTATGACATAGTTTTATTTAAACAGATATATGTTTAATGAATAAATGTGATTGAATAATATTAAGTTTTATTAAATGTTTATTATGTAAAATTAAATATTTAATTGTTATAGTGTAGCGATCCTGGATTCAGTTTCGCTACTTAAGATCGAATATCAATACTTTAAGTAACTGATTAAGCGGCTTAAGTATCGGTAGACCAACTTATCCAATTAAGTAACACTGGACACGATATTACATAACAAATAATAGCTTTATTTAGTGCTAAATATAACGTTAAATAACAACTGTTTTGAGATTATAACAATAAGAGAAGTGCACGCATTGAATGCTAACAAACAAGTGATTTGAGACCAGTTATGGTTTAAACATAGTCTGATTTGGTGCTAAGTATTATTATTGAGTCATCTAAATATTAATATGTGAATGTGTGATAAGCGTAATATAAACTATTAATAATAGCTGTGATGATTAGTCAGCACAGAATCGAGATGTGACTATTCGGTCACTACAATGTTTTTAAAAATTATAAATTTTTGTGCTGTAATAAATGAATTTTCGTTTTAAAAATAAACATTTTATTATTAATTAATTAATATTGATTATTATATTGTTGATTAGAAAGTTTAGCATTATTTTATGAAAATTTAAAAAATTTATTATCAAAACTAAATTAAATTATATAACTTTAAAGCGAAACAACGCTATTTTACATTTAATTTTACATTTACAATTAATAATATGATTTTAAACTTAATGTAATTTATAAACTGTGTAAAATGTTTTTAAATATAGTTTTAAATAAATCTAAAAATTGTATTTAAAATACTGAAAGAGTCAATAAAGAAAGAATTGTTTTAATCAATATAGATCAATGTTATTAATTAATTTACTTTCTACTCTTAAATAGCCACCTTTTGGATATTTAAGTTTTTTAGTTAAATTCACTTTAGGTTTTCAATGTTAATTCTCAGATATTTAGTTTTGTCTATTTGATTCATAATAATAAGTTGTAATCAAAACTTATTATTTATCTAATTAATATCGTTTATCAAATTGTTTAGTAATAATTTATTGTTTTGTTGTATTCACTTTTGAAAGTAAAAGTAAAAGAAAAGCAAAATTAAAAAATTTGTAAAAAGAAAAAGCAAAAGAAAAGTAGAATTTAAATATTTTAAAAATTAAAAGAAAAGTAAAATTAAAAAATAAAAATTATACAACACAATTTTATTGGCATGTAAAATAAAACCATTTTATTGATTATTACCTTATATTAAAAACATATTTTTTTTTGGTGAATTTATTCTGTATTTTTAAGTTTCAAAATTTGATTTGTTAATGAAATTTCATTTTTCTTGCATCTTACTTTTAATTTTCGATTAAATTTTAAATTTATTTTTATTTTACTTTTACTTTTAGCAAAATATTAATTTTACATTTCTATTACTTTTACTTGAAGTAAAAGAAAAAGTAAAAAAACTATTTACTTTTAACTTTAACTTTCAAAAGTAAATAAAACATTAATTTAAATCGTATAGTGTTTTATCTCTAAACATATAATAATATTTAAAAACAAATTTGTTAACATATTAAATATGCTTAATGAGTTTATAATTAATTGATAAATTAATTAATTCTTATATATATATATATTAGATAAAAAAAACTGCAAATGTTTTTTAATAAAGTACAACTAAGTCGATCAAGAAAAATATTTAATTATGTTTATAAAAAAATAATATTATTTATTGAATTTATTAAAAATATAACAATGCTTACTGAAGGAAATAAATAATTTGTCACATTTACTATGTAAGTGAATATTGTTTTCGTGCCACTTATAATTACTTAAAATAGTATAAAAATGTTCTTTTCTAATAATAATCTTTTAAAGATTTTTATTGCTCATTTTCTGCCTATCTCATTATTAAAAATTACTTTTATTTGCAATTAAGCAGAAAGACCAATATGTAAGAAATTATATAAATAGGTCTACTTTCTGTGGTGTATGTGACACTAAGTCACTACACTATGAGTGTTAATTTCCGTATTCTAATATCACATTATTAGTAAACATTATTCATAGTTTACTATTGTATAAATATGTCATAATAAGTACACGTTATGCATTCACTTACCACTAGCATACTTACCATTACTCATATTTACTGCTTACAAATACTTACTATTACTCATACGCATAACAAATAAGTTATGCCTTCTGTATTCAATGTTTCACTACACGTTTTGCTTTCAATGTATACACGTTATCACTTATTGTTACAGTTTTAATAAATCGTTATTACATCGTTATTCAGTGTATATGTTATTTCATTTATTACTACAATACTTAACATACATTTCATTTACGTGAAGCGTGGTATACATTCACTTGTAATCTTGTGGTTCGTATACTACTGGAGCTTTTTGGTACAAAACGTTAACGAGCAGTACCCAAGCTGTGGTCCTAATTACTGGCATTTCTCTTACACGGATTAATATATCGTATCTTTACGGATGAGACCCTAAATATAAAAATTATTAATAAAACAAGAAAGATGTTCAAACATACACAATGAGCTCACTTTATATTAATATATAATTTAATTCCATAGGATATACCAAATTTTTATGTATTAAAAATATTTTGTCATTTTAATTTTAGTTTCTATTGTTGGCCAACTATATTAATTTATATTTCCTTTTTTACCCAAGATGTACTTTTACTGTATATTGTTGAATTGAGGAAAACAATTTAAGACATATTATGTAAGTACTTCAGTAAGTGTTTTAAGATTTTTGATTAAATTGTATTTTAGCTTACGTTGAGTGAATATCAAATAAATTGTTGTTAAGCGGACACTCAAAAGTATTATATATGAAAATATGATTACATGTGTAAATGGTTTTAACTCGAAATAGTTTTTATTGTTTTGTTTTAAACAAAAGAATATCCAATTCTATCCAACTTTTATAAAAGGCGAATTTAAAATAGGATTATAAATAATTTATTCACAAACCCATTCATTACAGATTCCTCCTTCGATTTTATCTTCACTCTGTATCTCCGAACTGAAATCATATTTTGATGTTAAACAACTGAAATATAAACAAATGAATCAAAATTCTCAATACACTCACTAAAGTGCAATTAACAACAATATATTATAAAACTATAAATTTTTTTCATTTAAACAATTTTTAGTAAAAATAATAACTGCTTAAAAACAAAACCAAAATATAGTTTTGCAACATTATAATAAATAATTTATATGCTAAATACTTTATACAGGAAAATTTGACTATAATATTGAATTAAAATAGAATTAAACTCAACATGAGCTCATAATGTATTTTTATACTCTTTCTTGTATTATTTTAGTAGACAATTTAGGCTTATGCCCCTTAACTTGTTTAATTTCTTTATTAATTAAGGGATATTTTCTCTATATTAATAAAGGGATTTTGCCGATTCTTTATGTTTATTAAGGGATTTCGCCGATTCTTTATATTTATTATGTGATTTTGCCGATCCTTTATATTAATTAAGGGATTTTTCTGACTGACTATGCCACTACCTATGGCTATGCCACTGCCTATGGCTATGCCACTACCTATGGCTATGCCACTGCCTTTGGCTATGCCACTACCTATGGCTATGCCACTACACATGGCTATGCCACTAACTATGGATATTCCAATACCTATGGCTATGCCACTGCCTATGGCTATGCCACTACATATGGCTATGCCACTGCATATGGCTATGCCACTGCATATGGCTATGCCACTACATATGGCTATGCCACTATCTATGGCTATGCCACTACCCATGGCTATGCCACTATCTATGGCTATGCCACTACCCATGGCTAAGCCACTACCTATGGTTATGCCACTACATATGGCTATGCCACTACCTATTGCTATTCCACTATTTAATAGCTAAGAAATTATGATTCAATGGCTATGCCAAATATGGATGTAATTTAATATGAAACCCATCTTAATATTTATATTAATAACGAGTTGCTATGCTACTATTTAATAGCTAAGAAATAATAATTCAATTGCTATTCCACTTTTTGGCTCCAAATTAATATGACACCCATAAAATAAATTCTGATTAATATTTAACCAATAAATAAAAAAATTTTAAGCTGTCAAGTCAGATATTATAAACGTTCCGATCTTGTTTATGTAATAATATTATTGCAACTTTTTAATTCAATGTCAAAAGGTACTAAATTAATTGAATGGTATCATTGCATTAGAGATCATATTTTATTCGCAAATATTATAATAATCAAACGTTTATAGATTTATTAATAATATAAGCCAAATCTAAAAGAAAATATTTCGACAATGGTTGAAAAAACATTTCAAAAAATGCGATCGTCTTGAAAACTTATTGCATATTTGGTATATAGTAAAAACATAAAACTAATTAATTTTTCTGACAGAAAACTCATATATCTAACTATTTTAAATTTATTTTATAATAAATAATATATATAAACAATCTATTTTAAAATATCGAATTTAAGAAACATAAAGTAATTCCATAAATATAAATTGGAAACATTTTAATATAAAAAATTTATTTACTTAATTTAATGAATTAGTTATTAATTTAATATTTATTAAAATAAAGCTAAATTTATATGTATTTTAAAAATTTAAAAACTATTATTTTACATTTCATTTAAAATACTTGTATTAGTCAAAGAAATTTAATTAAAATATTCCAATATATCAGTAACCAACTTAAGGTACTATTAGTTCATCTTAAACTTACTCAAAAATTTTATTTTTGAACTTACAGTATATATATTCATAGCTATATTTCTGAATTAAACTATATAAACAAATTTAAATTAAAATTTTTTTGCTCAATTTTTTTTAAAAAGGCGAGCTTATGGATTTGATAATGTCTGTCCGTCTGTCCGTCTGTCCGTCTTAAACAGAACATTATGAATAAGGATTTATATAATGGTTGAGGATTCTTATTAATTTTTTTGTTAATTCAAAAGGAAGAGTAATTTAAGTGAAATTCAGAATTTGTTAAAATTAAAGTCATATTATATTAAAATACAGTATTATTAAAAAATATAAAAGAAAAATTAAATTTATAGAAAAATATTTTTATAAGAAAAATTTAAATAAATATTTAGTTTTTAAAAATTATCTAATAAACAGAATTTTCTGGCAACTTATTTAATTTTCAAGATTGTTTCGATTGCACTCAAAAGGTGAGTAAAAGGTTGTTAGAGAAAATAAAAGAGGGATATATACCTTTTATTTAAAATAAATTAGATGGAAATGAGTGCTTTCTTTGATTGTAGTGTCATCTATGAGCTCAATATGATCTAAAAATATAAATTATCTTTTCTTTACTCCAATAAATTATTATACATATTTTAGAAAATAATTAAATAGATATATAATTTATAAAATCACAGTTTTTAATTTAATGCTAGATTTTGTAGCGTTGTCCAATATTTTAAATATAATTTTTAGATTTAAACCAAACTATTTTTAAAAATATATTATAGGGTTAAATAAACAGAAGTTATGTAAAAGATATATAGCATACTGAAAATATTAATTATATTTTTATCCTTAATTTCTATTAACAAATATAGGCTTAAAATTGAAAATTCTATAAAACTTTATAGCTTAAAATAGTTTATTTTCACTTTTACTTTTTTTATTATGATTGTAATTTGCATATAGAAAACAATATAACTTTTTATAATAATATACACTTACAGACAGTGGTTGATTTAATCAAAATTAAATCGAAAGCTTTCGTAACAGCTCTCTGTTACATTATCAATCGAATAAGTCTTTGCGTAATTTCTTTGAAATGCTTTTATATTTTATAATTGTAAAACATTGTTTGTCAAATTTATTGTATGTATTATTAAAACAGTTATTACGAATATTAGTTTCAATGATAAGTTTTGTAGTTACCATTATTTAAAGCAATACAAATATATATGGAAAACATATTATAACATAAGCAGAATAAATAAGTTATGAAAGTTTTATTGTTTATATATTAGTATCGTCCAATAACTTACCCTTATTCAGTTTTTTAATTGATTTACAATTCAAGATCTTCATAAATGTTTATTATTGATTGGGCAAAGAATTTTATCCGTGGTAAAAAGTGGGATACAATTAAGATTTTTTCTATTAATTGCCAAATTTTCACGAAAAATTTTCTCGATATAATTTTTATTTTTAACTAATATGATAGGAGTCCAATCAATTAAGTGTTTAATTTAAATAGCTGAGTTACAAAAGAGGATTTTGTGTAATCATTATTTAATGATCTTTTATGCTCTTTTACTCTAAACGAAATATCACATTTTGTCTGAACTATATGTGAACTAGGTGCAATTAACACATATTAACTTATATACTACATTGTCATTATTTGTCTAATAAAATGATTTATAATAGTAATATGTTGAAATAGCCCTATTAGTTTTAAAATAAACTTGTATATTATAACTTCGAAATAAATTGAGAGTTTATAGATGATCTCAGTAGATTTGGAGAACCAATACCATACCGTAATCAAAAGAGGACAAACAAATGTATGTGATTCTTGTAATGGATTATGGTTTGAGTCAACAATAACAAAGACAACAATTGAATTATTGACAAAAAAACGAATTACTATAATTAATGATATTTGTCCAAATAAGACTGGAATTTTCAAGTTTTGTCTCACCTGTTATCGAGAAATAATATCAAACAAAATTCCAATAATGAGCGTTTCAAATGGAAATATTTTCGAAGAAATTCCAAAACAACTTAAGGGATTATCACAGCTAGAAGAACGCATGATATGTCCACGCATTCCATTCATGCAAATTCGATCTCTTGGACGCGATAAACAATATGGATTACGAAGAAACGTTGTCAACGTCCCGATATCTGTCGATACATCGGTGAGTATTCTTCCGCGTGCTTTTGACGATACATATACG
>JAQGAW010003979.1:0-11572 GCA_034698025.1 Phthiracarus crinitus | reverse complement strand
AACTCTTCTCTTAAACGCGAAACGGTTTTTCGCAATGTATGCGTCAAAGCTCTACAGGAAACGCATTTATTTAGAGTGATATTAATTGAACAGAAAGAGAGAGAAAGTTTTAGTTATTGCCTTTTTTGAGTAAGCGATGGAAAGATGCGTAAAGAAACTCTTAATGTCTTTTTTAGAAAAAGAAGTCACACATTCGATGGCCATTGTAGTGAGTGTTGTATTCGTATTTAATTTAATCGGAAACGTTTAATCTTTTAGTGATAATTATGGTTTAATAAATAACGTGCGGTTAAAGTCAATTATTCAATATTAAATGTCAAACATTGTTAGAAATTGAATTAATTTTTACAAATGAGGAGTGCAATTGGAAAACTCACTTTGAGAACAGTTATTGTTGTAAAAAATGTTAAGTTAAACATATGTTTAATTAGCACTTTTATACATAGAAAAAAAAGAATATTTCAAATAATGTTATTCAGAAATATTCAATATTTAAAAGTTACAACAAAGCTTTCATTTGTTCTATGAATTTAAGTTTCCGTTAACATCCTTTACAACAATGACTGTTCTCAAAGTGAGTTTTCCAATTGCACTCCTCAAATGTTTTTATAAGATTGTTTTTGATAGAAAACAATTTTGACAATTTTTATATGGCCATTATATTTACCAATAACTTGAGTTAAACTTTTATATTTTTTAAAAGGTTATTTATCACAATAATCTCAAAAATCATTAGAAAACTTAGACAAACACTCTTAATTATAAAGTTTAACTTAAGAAAGTTTATAAATTAAAGATTTTCTAAATATTGGGAAAATATGTAAAAGTTTGAAAAATGAAACGAAAACTATTCATATGAAAAAAGAACTAAAAATAGAAATATGTGTCTAATAATTTTATTATAAATTCTTCACAAAACAGATGATAGTGTCATATACCTTATCGAGTTTATGTTCACGAAATTTGAGCAAATCTAGTTTGATTGTACTCCTTCTTCCCTCTTTGAACTGTATTTTGTCAGTTTATCCTATGAACTCGGCCTATAATTTATAGCGAGAAAAAAAATAAATTTTACGGCATTAAAAAAAGTTAGAAAGTTTAGTATATATATATTACAATAACAAAATAGCAATTTAATTAATCGGTTGAGTAATTACATCGCATATATTTATAATGAATGATCACTCAATATATTGCGATACTTTATTGGAATCTATTATTCGATATTAAAGGTTTATCTAATATAAAGATAAAAACCAGTAAAAACTTCTCTCCAAATTTACTATACTTATGTTTCCCGAACGAGAGATAGAAAGGAAGATAGAGTTTAGAGTATCAGTACTTCAAATTAGAACTGGAAAAATTATCGGGACGGGACATGACAGGATCGGCATGACAGGATTGACCACATTTTTACGGGATTTGTCGGGACGGGATTACCCCATAAAAATATCGGGACGGGACAGGATATTAGGTTTTCCTCACAAAATCCCGAAAATCAATAAATGATCAAATTAATGTGTCAAATATCTATTAATTTTAATCATTTTTCAAATTATACGGCTTATTTTATCAATTTTCAACTTTTAAGCATCGCATGAAATGTATTTATTGAAAGCTTTCAGTTTATTTGCCCAAAAAGTTAATAAAATTTATTTGTTATCTAAATTTAAGACATTGCAAATTAATGAATACAAAATATTTTCGGGACAGGACGGAACGGGACTAAAATTTATCTTAAACAGGACTGGACGGGACTAAACATTTCAATTAGCAAGACAGTACGGGACTCTCATTTTCAAACTTTTTCCACCTCTACTTCAAATCTAATTTTACGACTAATAAAACAAAAGTAAATACTAAGTTCAGTGAAAAGTTTTACAACAAATTTTGATCACTCAATCTCTATCTATTGCAAGTTGTAGCGACACAAAAGACACACTACTAATTCTGCGCTGATTAATCATCACATTTATTTATAGTTCATATTCCGATTACGATTTACTTACACTGAATGAACAGACTGTTACTCATAAAACAACTTATTCGTGTTTATGTAGCTGTGAAGCCATGTATTTGTATGATAATTACGGCTGTATTAGAGTACCTAAATTTTTTAATTATATTTTTTATAATTTTGGAATTGAGTTTAATGATATTCAACATATTAAATGCAAGTTTTGAAAAGAAAATCTAAATGAAACAGATTTTAACAAAATGTATTTTCATTGAATAAATTACTGTAAATTACCCTTTTGTTGCTATGATAACTTTAAGTCAAATATGATATACAGACAGTAATTTTGTTTATTTGCAATGATTGACAGTGATGATGGCAAATATTTATTACGAATTTCTCAATTGAGTTATCATTTTTTGTATTGCAGAAATATTTTAGGCATAAGTGTGTATCGCATAAAAGGTGATTTTCAAAGCACTTATAAATGCTGCAAAATCTTATCTCTTATTACTTTAAATGTAATATTGATACAAGTGATTTTTGCATCACAAGAGAATTTTATAAGATGACCATTATTTTCAATGAGTTTTATTTTATAATCAAAACAAATTTCATTGAAAACAAGGTTCGTCTCATCTAATTTTATTGTGATGACAAAATCAATGTTTGAAACATTATTAAGCTCAAAAAAATTGTTCATTACTTGTATATATAAATAGACGTTTTTAATGAACATTCCTTTTAAAGATTAGATTATATAAATTTTTCTGATAAAAATTAAAGTGTTTTATTATGTCTAGTCATTACATTAATGAATGCGTGGCAATAAAATGTCTATTATTAATAAATTGAATGTTTTTAGTAAATTGGATCAACAATTAGTTAATAATATTAAATTATTTAAATTAACTAAATATCATTTATTATTCGTAACATTAGATGATTCAGTATATCATTATTATATAAATGATAAACAAATAAAAAAGTTCAACTCATTTTGTGAAAATCAGTTAATTATTAAATTTGATTGCAGTGATAATTCTTTCAAATATACTCACTATATGGCACTTACAGATAATGGGTGTGTCTATAGTTGGGGTAATAATAGTGATGGACAGTTGGGTAATGGAACTATTGATAGTTTTGATGAACCAAAACTTATCAATAGTATGAGAGAAGAAACTATTATAGATATTTGTTGTGGTTTTTTTTATTCACTTGTATTGTCACGTAATGGTTATGTTTTTGCATTTGGATTGAACTCGTTTGGACAGTGCGGTATTCATAGTTATAATTATCAAATATTACTTCCCGTGAAAATCAATTTAACGAATGTCACTGCTATTTCATGTGGTTATGATCATTCAATAGCACTCACAGAAAATGGTGATGTATTTGGTTGGGGAGAGAATGATAAGAAACAATTAGGTGTGGGTTTATTGAGTTTATGGCAGAAAAGAATACGTATTCCAACCAAAATATATGTTCCGAACATTAAACAAGTAATGTGTGGAAAAGAGTTTACGTTATTGCTATCAATTGATGGCGATATTTATTTTTATGGTACTATTTATAATTGTTTAGAAAAGACGAATAAACTGAAAATAAACAAAACATCAAAATTCATTACAATCTATGCATCAAAAGATTGTGATTTATGTTTTATATTATCAATTGATAATAAATGCTATATTTTTGGTAAACATAACACAATTCTTGGCAACGATTTGCAACAAACAGTTTTTACATCAATTGATGAAACATTATCTTTCTATAATCAAATCAGTTATGGAACTGTTTTATTGAGAAAAACATTTAAATATAATAACAGTTTTCAAGAATTGAATTTATTAGGCAGTGGTGCTTATTCTTATGTTTTTAAAGCTAAACATATTTTGTTAAATGAAGATTTTGCTATTAAAAAAGTTTGTTTCAATAAAGAAGAGATGACAGAATCAACAAATAAATTGATGAATGAAATTAAAATTTTATCACAACTTAACAATAAATATATTGTTAAATATTATGATTCATGGAATGAACATAACTATTATATCGGTTCTTATGATAGCGTAAAATCACATAACATAAGCTCAAGTAGTTTTCTATACGATCCATACAAACCACAATTATTACACATTCAAATGGAGTTATGCTCATATACTTTAGGAGATGCCATAAATATAATAATGAAAGAATGTCTAAACACAGACAATACGTTATCATCGATTGGTTATTACATTTCAAGTGAATTATTATATGAGATATTAGAATGTGTTCAATACTTACATTCACAAAATCCAGCCATAATTCATAGAGACTTAAAACCAGAAAATATATTATTAACTAATTTTGTTAATAATAGATTTGTTAAATTATCTGATTTTGGTTTATCAACATTTCATGAATTTGCTGATCAGTCACATACAGGTGGAAACATCGGGACTTTAAGATATATTGCACCTGAAATTTTGTCTTTAACAAACATAAGAACAAGTGATAAATTGAAATCAAAATATACGACAAAAGCAGACATATATAGTTTAGGCATTATTGTACAGGAATTGTTTCATATAAACTTGAGGTAATATATATATTTAAATCTTTCAATATTTAAATAATTTATTATTTTTATATATTAAATATTTTCATATTTAGTTTTAATAAATAAACAAAATAGGAATATAAAATTATTAAATAAAAACTTGCCAATAATATATTATTTTGCTTTAAAAAATTTAAGATTTAAGCACAAATTCAAGCCCAATCTTGACAAAAAAATACATTTAAGTTTACTTTTTACAAATTTGAAATTATTATATCAATATTTATTCTTTTAAATTCATAAATCTTTATTACTTAAATTAATTATAGATATATCTTTCAATTATTAAATATTTAAATATTGTATATATAAAAATTTTCTGCGAAATAATTATTATTTGTTTTACAAAAAATTGTTCATATCATAAGACAGGAGTCTACAAAAGGTATAATAGTAATTGTGAATCTCTAATATTAAAATAAATGCGGTAAAATGTAAGAAATAGTAATGTGATATAGATATTTATTACAGTTCTTTGAAATAAATTAAAATTTTAAGATAAAGTAACTCTAAATTTAATAATGTTCATTGCGATTACAAATATTAATAGCAAGAGCTTATGTTTAGATGTTTAAGTAAAAACTTTTTAGTTTACAATTTGATAATAAGTATTGCTATTAATCTAATTATATCAATAAAAATAAAAAATATTGAGCTTTGCTTTTAAAATATATACTTATTTTTCTCTATTGATTGTTGTAAATTTACATAGTTTTATATAACTATTATTTAAGATTTTGAAAAAAAGATATTATTCAAATTAACATATAATTGCAGTCAAATGGATAGAATATACAATCCTATTATGAAATCACAAATGGATTATATGATCAAATTAACCAAAAAACAACTTTCACCGACACCTGATGAACGACCAAACTGTGATCAAGTGTTGGATGACAAGCATTTATTTCGTGTAAATTATTTAAACTTTTTTTCGACAAAAATTTTCAGAAAATCTATTTCTAATGAAACAGAAACGAAATCAATTGAAGAAAACTTTGTTGAGTTTGTTATTCGTAATAAATTTAAGTCAGCATAGTTAAGTAAACTTATTGTTATTCTACACATTAACCATATATTATTAATATCTTCCACATTTATGAATAATACATGTGCAACTTATTTAATTTTTATTATTGAAAATAAACGAAATTATTAAACTTAAAGAATCTTAATTAAAAAATTTCTGATTGATAAATATAACAAAAAGTGTCTTCTAGTCAATAAATTTGTGTTATCAAAGAAAATTAATCGTTAGAATTAAAATATATTTTTAAGAATAATTATAGATATATTTTTAAAAAATAGTTTTTACTTTTTAAAAAACATTCTATTCTTTATTAATCTATTTTCTTCGATTAAACTATTGTGTTACTTAAATGATATGAAAACCTAGTCTTGTAACAAATCAGGAACAAAAATATTAAAATAATGAAAAGTTTTAAAAACATTATAAAGAAATTATTTCCAAAGAATTTTTTTTTGCTTTCAGACGTCAAATGTATTTTTGAGTATCTCATTAAAGATGTTGTTAGTTTCAGTAAAAATTGGTTTTTTAATAGTAATTACAACGAAATCTATAGTAAAATAATTGCATATAAAGTCTTAACGTTAATTAAACTTAAAAAAATAAGCTCAAGCCCTAAGCTCAGGGTATTAAGCTTATTGAGCTTTACGCAATAGTTTAAATTGTTTATTTTTTATAAAGCATATATGCTTATATTTAATAAATCTAATATCACTAATGAATTGAGAATCTCAAAGTTAGCTTAAGCTTAATTTAGCTGAGATGAACTTGAAACTCATATTATTATTGTCAAGAAGAATAAAGCTCAAAGCTCAAAGCACACCATAATGAAGATCAAACACAGAGATTTATGAACTTGAGCATATTAAAAAGCTACAAGGCTTAAGCTCTGACAAAACATGAGTGATTTATTTTAATGAAAATATATTAGTTGTGAACAAAGTGAATGTAAAAAGTTAAGTTACGTTTTTATTTTCAAAAATAAAATTAATTAAGTTAGTAAAATGACATTTGGTCAATCATTATCTAGAGGTAATGAAATCGAGTGTTTCAACACTTCCTGGAAATTTTCGATTAATCCGATTTATACTCGATAAATCGAAAATTATAACGACAAATAGAAATTTAAATTTAAAAATTATTAGTAAAATAAACTTAAATCTTAGACAAGCATAAAATTAAAACTAAGTAATGCATATTGAGTCCGATTCTTTATCCAGTGGTCCCAAATAAGATTTTATTTGACAAAAAAAGCAAATTATTCGCATTTCAACAAAGTTATACTTTTCGTAGATAATGAGATTTCATTCACTGAATACTATGCTTAAGAGTAATAACAATTACTTTTCTTTAATGTCAATTCGGCTTAAAACGTAGTTTTGTGTTGTCTTCATTACTGTGAGTTTAATATCGAAAAAATCCGCGTAAGAGAACACAAGTATAAACGTTAATAACTTGTTCTATAAGACTAAGGGCTTTCTTAATAAACACATATCCCTTATTTTTAATTGTAATAATAGAGTTGTGACTTCTCCTAGACATCTACAATTATTTTAAAGCCCTTTTGAACATTCATTAAATTGTAAAAAAAACATAATACAGACCCGTATTATTATTAAATGTGATATTACTTCGATTTTAATTATTTTAAATTTAAAGCCAAATTAAAAGTTCGAAATACTAAAAACGATTTTTATCGAATCACCAAATTTTCTTAACTACATAGGCTTTCTTAAAAAAAACTGAACAGTTGATCGATAGGTAATGTTCTGTTTAGTCAGATATAATTTTCAATAAAATAAATTGCTTATTATTGACCACCATATCATCGAAATCCAGGTGAAGCATACATTGCAATGCAGCATTTAATGTTCTTATATCGCGTATTTTATTAACGCTGCAAATAGAACGATGAGCACATCTTCCTTCTTTTATCATTGTTATCTTTAAATTCAAAATTTTTGTATTCACACTTTCATTATGTTATAACTTTTTTATCATTGGAAATGCATGTCCTACCAATAATACTGTTGTAATACAGTTGAAAGTACAATTTCGACTCTAAGCATGTGTAATAATAATTACATCACATGATTTAATTGATTTCCCCATAGTTACGCCAAGTTTTCTAAATCGTCGAGTTTTAGATTATGCCACAATGGGAAAATATGTCAAGTAATACGGTAATTATAACAAGTAAATGTTATGACTAACATTAAAACTTTTTTTAAAAGATAAGAAATTAACGAATAAAAACAATCAAAAAATGAGATTATAAGCAAATTATTATATTGATTTTATATATTTTATTAAAGAATCAATAAATAATTGAATGATTTTTATCATTATTTGAATCGATTTAAACATAACATAACATAACAACACATCTGTTATTTAAATCAATAATTAATCATAAAAATAGATTAAACAAACAAAATGTCAAATAATTTGAAGTCTTATTTAAAATATTCAGTTAAAACCAAAGTTTATATCAAAAAACAACTATTTTTATGAATAAGTTTTCAAAAAAAATAGTTTATTGTAATAATATTTTCGATTTCATGAATGAATTGATTTTCAATATTTGCAAACATTTTATGCAAAATCATATATATTTCCGGTTCCGGTCTTCAAATATAAAGTTTAGTTCAATTAATATATTGTTTTTATTATAAAATCATGTATACCCTTATTACCCGTAAATAGTCCGCACTCATGCATAGCATAGACCGCACCCAACATTTTATAAAATAAATAAAAATTGTTCTTTATTAGTAATAATTTTTAGATATTAAACGTAAAATAGCTTTATTTAGTATTTTAGGAATTAATTAAAGATATTTAAGAATTTATATTAAAACTTTACTTTTGAAACCCAAGACAGCATAATCGAACATTTTTTAATTTAAATTACAAAACGCAACAACAATTGATATAATAAATCACTTAATAATATTATAACAAAGATTTAAGTTATCGTTTTTTCCTTACTACTAATTTTACTGAACTCATATAAAACTGATATGACTTCGTGAAACCATTATTAAAATTGACTTAAATTATCTAAAATCATTGTAATCATTGCTTAAATTTGCTATTTATATTATTAATGCATAAAGAATAATAAAGCTTTTCAATATTTTGCCAAATGGAAAGCGACGAATATGACTAAAAAACTTAAACTTAAACATTCTATGTGTTTCTAGTTTTGAGCGCCTCTAAGCGTTTAAATGTAAAATGTTTTTATTAATTTGTTTGCTCCCAAAGTGTTTAGTTTAATAATGATTTATTAGCAGACTTTTCTTAATAATTTTTCTAACTTAATGTTAATTATTTCCATATATTTTTATAATTAAATTGATTCGATTAACTGCTAACAGTACTGTGTTTGTGTGCACCACTGGATCTGTTGGGATACGCGGCACAAGTGTGGCAGGTTTTCGCCAATAAATTAAGTATGCTTCTGATAAGCGTTTTTCTTAATATAATTTATTAAAATTGTAAAAAGATAGTCACGTGTTGTGTCCTTTAATTTTGGTGCCTTAAGCGGTGCCAGTAAACCCCGGGATCCCCTAAGGTTTCGGCGTTGGTTTAAGGGTGGTTCGTCGCGATAAGGTTTGGTACGTTTCAAGTGTGGTGGAGGAGCGGAGCAGTCGTAGGCCTTTGCCGCTCCCGACTTTTCTGTGCTTCATCGCGCCAACGCGAGTATCAGCCCTGTTGTGTGTGTGTGTGTACGCGAGAGATAGTGTGTGAGTGAGTGTCAAGTCGTCGGCTGAAGATTGGGAGCCATCGCGTAAACGACGAAATCGTCGTTATTTTTATAAAATTAAAATAAAATAGATTTTTTTTTGCGCCGCATGTGTGTGTGTGTGAGTGCGCACTTAAAAGCACATCTTTTGAGTTGAGCGGCGATACTCCCCTCACTTCCTGTTCTTGTTTCTTGGTTCGCGTCGCTATACGCTAAAGGTGTGTGCGGTCTAGGTTTTTTGTAAAGGATTTACGGGTTGGGAAGTTTTAAGGGTGCAAACGGTTCGGAATGTTTGGGATTTTTTCCGGGTTAAAGGACTTTTCGGTTCCTAGGGTTTGAAGGGTTCCCAATTTTCCGGGATAAAGGGAAAGCCCGGGAATATTTAATTTTTGGGATTAGGGATAGTGTGTCGAAGGGATACCCTGTAGACAACTATTAAAGCGAATCCTCGCTTATTACAAAAATTGTTTAAGTTTTTTTCGTGTGGGGAAAGTTTTACGGCGTACTTATTTTAATGAATACTCACTTAATTAATAACGATTCGATACCGGATGGAAAACCGTTCTCAGTAGTAGTAGTGATACGGTATAGGTAGTGTATCAATTGTGTGTGTGTCACGTGTGTAGTGTGACTATATTTTTTTGAAGTATTTGTTTTACGTATGCAAAGCCGAATAAGCGTGTCCAGTGATCAACCCCAACACCTTGTATATTTTGGTCGTAAGCCTGTAGCGTCGAATACAGGTTTACCGGGTCAGTGTTATCGAGTACGCCGATCTGAAAATAGATTATAAGAAGAATTATTTGTAAATTATAATCAATTTTATTGAAGTTAAGTGAAAATAATTTTTTAGTATAATTTAATTGAAGTTAAGAATTTTGAGGTATATTTGATTGAGACGATACTATTCCGGATTATACGCTTTAAATTTTATTTTAAATCACATTTTCTTATAATTAGCTCAAAAAAAATAACTACAATGTAAATAATTATAACACTCCCTTATCGGTTTAAAAATTATTAAATTAATTATTTTACTCGTAAAATTAAGTTGATTATGCTTTATATTAAATATAAATTATTTCAGATGTTCTCAAACTTAGGGTCGCGACCCAAAACAGGTTCGCAATGTAAAAGTTTTGGGTAGTATAGTTTGTAGGAATTAATATTAAAGTAGGGTCGCCATTCAAAATACTCTTTATATGTGTACATATTATCAACTTTTTTACTAATAACACGAAATCTATGGAAGTAATTATACCTTATTAAAAGAATAAATAGTTATAATAATTATTTTTCGCTTGATAATCAACAGAGCCTATAATTTTTCGGAAATCCGACTTTTTTATGGTTAATTAAAACATTCGGAATTTATTAATCACTTTTTTTATTGAATTTTCCATGTATATTAAAGATTACTAAAATTCAAATGATTTATTGCAAAAATTTGGGTAGCGTAAAATTTTTTGTTAAGACATTAAGGTCGCATTACGGAAAAGTTTGAGAACCTCTGAATTATTTCAATATTGATATGAGTTGTGAAAAAACGAAATAAAATAGACAACACCAAAAAAACTATTTTATTTTAATCAAAGCTATTATTTCGATGTAATTTCAAGAAAATAGAATTTCGTGATTGTCAAATGATATTCTGTCGTAATTTAAACTGTAAAATAAATACGAACATTGAAAGCCTACAATAAGATTATAATAAATGAGAAAATTTTTACATGATTCGTCGCGAATTGATTGGTGCGAGAATATAAAAATATTAGAACGTGAAATGTCATGATCTTAGATTTTGTCCAAAAACACGAAAATTTAAAAATAAAATTTAATGGGTGAACATAAATATCTTATTTAGCAATATTTTAACCGAAAGGCAAATTTTGAACGTTTTTTTGTAATATCATCTTTTCTGAATGAAAAGATTTATATTATTTCATGTGAAAAATGATAAAAATTAATTAATTAAATAATATATTACACTTTATAAATAAAAATATTTTCGGAACAGAACAGGAAGTGCTATAATTTTAATGTACTTTCCTTTTTTAGGATTTTAGGACTTATGAATTGTAAATACCAATTTTGATAAATACCCGTAAAAATACGACGGTATTTATTCGTTATCTAATATTGAGGAAAAAGATATTTCATATAATATACACATATAAATTCAATCCTCATTTCTATGCTCAACGAGTTGATAATTTATTTTTGGTTGAT
>JAQGAW010003978.1:0-11574 GCA_034698025.1 Phthiracarus crinitus | reverse complement strand
GCAATTATAGGTATAAATTGAAAATTTAACGGAAAAATAATTTTGATGCAGCGGTCATAACAGGTCATCCCATAATTTCTCTAAATATACTTTGTTGACTAGTACTTTGAAGCAAAAAATCTCTTCAATTAAAAGAAATGATCTTAAAGATTAATAATCGCCCGAAAACATCATTTTCAAAAGAAGTGCGCCAAAAATTCACTATTTGAACAGAGTTAAGATAACAACTGACAATGAATTATGTACAATAATGTTGAGTGACCACTAAAATAGAATGATCACGTAATCACTAAATCAAGCTTCAAACACTAAATTCTAGTAATAGCTGTATTTTGACTTGTGATCGATAATAATTTCATGAATAATAGACAGGACTAACAAAGCAAATTTCATTTTACTAGAGACCCACAGCCAAATACTTTTATTTCCCACGCCTTTATTTATTTCCCGAATCCGCATCACTTTCCTGTGCCAGTATTTATTTCCCTATATGTAAATAACACTGATAGCGCATATCTTACTTTATTTTGTTAGTATAACATTACTGTTGCATATAAAAGATTGAAAACGCAAGTTTTACGCACGCATGCGCTTTTAAGCTTAAAATCTTACGTTACCTTATTTTAGCAGAACTTACTTTACTTATTTACAATTAAGAAATAACCATTAATTAAGGAAAATAATAGTATATACTTAAATCTTTTGCTTAAATATCATTAGAGTTGCAGACTTATCAGTTTAATAGCCTATAGTAGTAAAGGGCATAAGTGCGCCTAGCTTGCTAGGCGCACTTATGCCCAAAGAAATGATTTTAAAGCCTTCTGATTGGTTCAAATGAAAAAGCCCCGCCCATGTGTCTTTGAAAGCTCCGCCCACCAACCCACGCGTCGCACAGTTAGACGACCATTTTTAAAACATTGCATCACAAAAATAAAAAAAGTTCTAAACTAAATTAAACCAAATTAAAATAATTCAAATAATAAATATTAAATTATAACTGGCTCCAGTGACTCCTAACTGACTCCTTATGGCTCCTAACTGACTCCTAATCTCTCCTAACTGTCCTGATTGTCTCCTAGCTGACTCCTATTGACTCCTAACTGACTCCTAACTGACTCCTAGTCACTCCTAGTGACTCCTAACTGACTCCTAGTGGCTCCTGACTGACTCCTAATGACTCCTAATGACTCCTAACTGACTCCTTGTGGCTCCTAACTGGCTCTTAGTGACTTCTAAATGGCTCTTAGTGGCTCCTAACTATCTCCTAATGACTCCTTACTGACTCCTAGTGACTCCTAACTGACTCCTAATGACTCCTAACTGACTCCTAGTGACTCCTAACTGACTCCTTATGGCTTCTAACTGGCTCCTAATGACTCCTAACTGACTCCTAACTGACTCCTTATGGCTCCTAGCTGGCTCATTAATGACTCCTAACTGACTCCTAGTGACTTATAATTGACACCTTATGGCTCCTAACTGACTCCTATTGACTCCTAACCGACTCCTAACTGACTTCTAGTGACTCCTAGTGACTCCTAACTGACTCCTAACTAGCTCCTAGTGGCTTCTGACTGGCTCCTGACTGACTCCTAACTGACTCCTAGTGACTCTTAACTGACTCCTTATGACTCCTAACTGGCTCAAAATGACTCCTAACTGACTCCTAACTGACTCCTAGTGAATCCTAGTGACTCCTAACTGACTCCTAACTGGCTCCTAGTGGCTCCTGACTGGCTCCTAACTGACTCCTAGTGACTCCTAACTGACTCCTTATGACTCCTAACTGACTCCTAATGACTCCTAACTGACTCCTAGTAGCTCCTGACTGACTCCTAATGACTCCTAACTGACTCCTAGTGACTCCTAACTGACTCCTATTGACTCCTAACTGTCCTGACTGACTCCTAACTGACTCCTAGTGACTCCAAACTGACTCCTAACTAACTCCTTGTGACTCCTAATGACTCCTAACTGACTCCTAGTGGCTGCTAACTGACTCCTAAATGACTCCTAATGACTCCTAACTGACTCCTAGTGACTCCTATCTGGCTCCTAACTGGCTCCTTATGACTCATAATCTATAAATAGACCTTTGTATGAACATTTTTATTAATAATAAATACAAAATTTATAAAACAAAACATGGCGTACATATGCGAAATTTGTGAAAGAACATTTTCTAAATCATCGAATTTGCTTCGACATAAAAAGCAATTTCATTGTGAAGAAAATAATTTTCTAAATAAAAAAATCAAGATTAATAATGATTCTGAATATTCAGATGATACAGAAAGAATAAGTGATTCAGAAAGTGAAGAATCAATATCTAATGAAAAAGATTGTGGTAATGATGTTTTATCCAGAGATACTATGAAAATATTAGAAAACACATTAATTTCAGCGCAGATAAATGTTATTAGCATAACAAAAAACCAAATTAGGGATATTATTTATAAAAAAGAAGGCTATGACACTGAAAGTGAAGAAGAGGATAATGAAATGGATGACAACAATGATGAATATGACGAGAATGGAAATGATGGACCTAATGAAGATAATACTAATGATTTTGATATTGAATTAGATTCTGACGCATTATCTTTATTGCGTCATATATTTAAAGCAGCTTCTAAAGGGATTTTAAAACTTAGTATTAAAATGGTCGATAAAATTCTAGATAATTTATCTTCTCTAAATATCGAATAATCCTTAAATAATATAAAAAATAACATAAATTAAGTATAAAATTTTAATTCAAGCATGATTTGACTAGAATATTAATGGAACTAACTCCTCGCCATTTCCTAAGGGAAGAAAAGAGGGCATTGGCAGGGCCTAAGGGGGAGTTCCTTAGGCGCTCAACAATGATAAAATGAATCTCAATAATAAAGATAAATTAGGAGCCAGTTAGGAGTCATTAAGAGCCAGTTAGGAGCCACTAAGAGCCATTTAGGAGTCACTAAGAGCCATTTAGGAGTCACTAGGAGCCAGTTAGGAGTCACTAGGAGTCACTAGGAGTCACTAGGAGTCACTAGGAGCCAGTTAGGAGTCAGTTACTAGTCACTAAGAGCCTGTTAGGAGTCACAATGAGCCAGTTAGGAGCCACTAAAGCCTGTTAGGAGTCACTTGGAGCCAGTTAGGAATCACAATGAGCCAGTTAGGAGCCACTAAGAGCCTGTTAGGAGTTACTTGGAGCCAGTTAGGAGTCACAATGAGTCAGTTAGAAGTCACTAAGAGCCAGTTAGGAGTCACTAGGAGCCAGTTAGGAGTCACTTGGAGCCAGTTAGGAGTCACTTGGAGCCAGTTAGGAGCCACTAAGGGTCAATTATTTTAGTCGTCTAACAGTACGACTAATTTATTAATATAGTTTAATTTTGTTTATTTTAATTAAAGGTATTTTAATTTAGTTTATATTAATTTATTTAATTTTAAATAAGGTTTATAAAGTAATAAAAATTTTTGTGATGCAATACCAGTGCGACAATTTGGAAGAAAAAGTACTCGGCTAACAGTGCGACGGTTTTTTTTTTGGGTGGAGCTTATTTACGACGTGTTGGGTTTAAGCCAATCAGAGACCTTTTTAAACTTTTCTTTTGGAACATTCACTCCTTTTCGCGCGCGCGCAAACCCAGTACTACTTACGAGTATTGCATTGATTGTATGAGTGAATGGTTACGATTTCATAACACGTGTCCGAAACACAAATACGACGTTCAGGAAAATCAACGCTTATTTTATTGAATGATTTGGAATGCTTTTGAGCTTATCGTGAATTTGGTTGCAATCAATTGATGTTATATGAGAATTATATGCAACACATAAGCGTATGTCCGTATAATCCATTAGCGATTTGTTGTAATTGTGGTCAAAAGTATGGCAAACAACAGAACATCAATGTTTGAAAACGTTTAATGTTCAGAACTTATTCGCAAATATGCATATTTAATCATTAAATGGTATGGTTTTCTAATCATAGATATGTTAATGTCTAAGCAAATAGACTACACAAATGTCTAAATAAAAGCAATCAAGAAATTATGTATAAAATATTATAATGTATGCCACAATCAATTTTTTTAACATTTATGTTCCTTTTTCAATAAATATAAAATTTAATGATTTATTTAGTTTTAAGTTGTTGTCTAAAAGTTAAAGCATCAATAATTTAAACAAACTCATACACAAATAATCCGATATTTGAGAATTTAATAAAATTTATAATGTTAGAAACTTTATTGAAAATAGTAAATTGTTTGAAAAATAGAGTGCGCTGTTATATATAAACAAGTATTAATTGACTGAAGTTTTAATGTTAATCAAATGTTAGTCTCTTCATTATAATCATTGTTAGTTTAAAAAATTATGCCGTAATAGCGAAGTAATAAAAAATTGTTACGCATATTACATACCATTTTGAAAACAATTTGTTAACATATCGTATCATAAAAAAATATTTTATATATGTTTGAGTTAAAATTAGGATATTTATAATTAGTGTAATCTAAACGCTAACATAAGATTAAACACATGCATGCGTAAGCTTATATGAATCTAACATTAATAGAGCGATATATTTATTAAAGATAATTAGTATTATCACTTAAATTGATAGCAATGTCATATAAAAACAAATCAGTTTGGCATTTACGCTATGATTTTGTTTGCTATTTGTGTGTTAGAAAATGCAGTTAATTATTACCCTTCAATTATTTCTATTAATCCTATTTTGTGATCTAATAAATGCCACATTATATCCACGCGACACCGAAACGCGAGAAACGAAAACATTGGACGGCGTCTGGAATTTTCGTATCATTCCTAATGGTGTCGATCAGAACATTGGGTTCACTGAGAAGTGGTATCTCAAACCATTAAAATTGGTAAAAATTCATTTATTCAGTATATAAAAATTATCTTATAATATGACCAATAAAGACAGGCGATGTGATTCCAATGCCAGTTCCTTCAAGCTATCAGGATATTGTACAGCAAAGAGAAATCATGGATTACTGGGGATATGCGTGGTATGACAACCAGTTTATAGTACCGGAATCGTGGTCTTTAAACGGTAGGATAACTTTGCTACGATTTTCGAGCGTAAGACAGGACGCCATTGTGTTCGTAAACGGCGTTAATGTGGTGAACCATACGGGAGGAAACTTACCATTCGAAGCGGACATAACCGCTCAACTGTTACCTAAAAAGTCTAATTTAATAACAGTTGTGGTAAATAATGTATTATCTAAAGACACGATACCTCAGGGCAGTATTGTCTATGAAAACAATACGTCTCAATACCCGAAAGGATTTACCGAAACCACACAACACTTTGATTTTTTTAATTATGCCGGTATTGACCGACACGTACACCTCTATAACATCCCCGAAACGAATATCAAAGATTTACTAGTATATACATCATACAAGTCAGATATGGTTACCGGAACTGTTACTTATTGGGTCGGACTTAATAAGAAAAATGACAGTTTGAAGTGTTTACTGGAAATATTTGATGATAAAGAGTTGTTAGTAACGAGTCAGACATCGACTCTCAATAATACGATTGATGTGCCAAATATAACGCTTTGGTGGCCTTTCACTATGAATAAGATTGCCGGCTATCAGTACACACTTAAGTTCACACTTCTCAATGATGCGCGAACTGTAGACGTTTATGCGTTAAAGATTGGCATTCGAGAGATTAGTGTTACGAACGCTGGCTTTTTTATTAATGGTAAACCGTTTTATTTTAGAGGTTTCGGTAAACACGAAGATTCTAATGTAAGCGCATTTTTGGGATTAAAATTATTAAATTGTTAAATGTTTTTTTGTCGATTAAAATAATAGATTCGCGGAAAGGGTATTGATTTACCATTAATCATAAAAGACTATAACCTAATCAAATGGTTGGGAGCAAACAGTTTCCGTACATCGCATTATCCATACTCAGAGGAGATGATGGATGAGGCAGACGCTCAGGGAATCGTTGTGATCGATGAAATCCCAGCCACAGGTCTCGATAATTTTGGAAACGATATGCTGACTCAACACCAGAAGGTATTGGCTGAGTTGATATCGCGAGATAAAAATAGGCCTTCAGTGGTGATGTGGTCGGTGGCCAATGAGCCTGAGAGCGATCGATCGGAGGCTGAACAGTATTTTAAGAGTTTGATTCAATTCGGGAAAAAGTTAGACTCGTATAGACCTTTCAGCGCCACAACAGATAAATCAGCGAATCAGTGTCTTATGGCAAAGTCGTTGGACGTGTTAATGATAAATCGTTATTATGGCTGGTATACGGATCAGGGATACCCATCGCCTATAATTAGGAGGTTAACGCAGGATCTGGAAGGTTGGCATAAGTTATACGATAAGCCGATGCTTGTGTCCGAATACGGAGCCGACACTAGTGTTGGACTGCACGATGTAATTGTTATAATATTTGTTATACATTTAGCTTTAGCATTGATATTTGTTTATACTATTTTGCGACTCGTTTTGTAGTCTCCATCACATATATATTCCGAAGATTTCCAGACCGAAGTGATTATGGAAACGCATAAAGTGTTCGATCAAATGAGAACTAATAATTATTTTATCGGAGAATTAATTTGGAATTTCGCTGATTTCAAGTGTAATAGAGGTAAATATAAACGAAAGTATTTAACAAATGTACACATATTCTACACAAATATACTTATTTAGCGATAAACCAAAACTGGGGAATCCTTACTCGCGATCGAAAACCGAAAGCGTCGGCAAAAGTGATTCGATGTCGGTATTGGAAACTCGCGGGACTTTTAAACGAAATTACTGATAGCGACTTGTATTGCGCACCAAATTAATTATTTTCATTGTTTTACTGATGTTTTTGGACCAATAAATAAATAAACTTTATATTTATAATAAATCAACATTAAATTTTATTGATTACTGTATGTTTGAACATTTATTAATTACTTAATACTGTATATTAAAAATTGTAAGTAAAAAAATTAAAAATCCAAAGAAATAGTAATTTTTATTTTTTTTATCTGACTACAAATTTATCTGACTTTACAAAATTGTCAGATATATGGATTTGGGTATTTCCGTCTGTCCGTGTGTGCACTATATGTTTATTAAGGGAATTTTTCTTTATATTAATTAAGGGATTTTCGTTTCTTTATGTTTATTAAGGGATTTCACCAGTTCTTTATATGGATTTGGGTATTTCCGTCTGTCCGTGTGTGCACAATATGTTTATTAAAGGATATTTTCTTTATATTTATTAAGGGATTTTTTTCAAAAAAGACTCCTATCTTCAATAAATCATTGTTTAAACGAAAAAAAATTCATTGTTGAAAAGCAAAATAATCTGAAAATTAATTAAAATGTTGTAAAAAATTAAAAATATTATGGCATATTCCGTTTTTCGGAGTGGCATATTACGTTATTTTCTTAAAAAATATCTGTAAACAGTGCCAAAAAATAGAATTAAAACCAATTAAACTGCGGCATATTCCGTTTTTTGAGTGGCATATTCCGTTATTTTATGAAGAAATATCTGTAAATTGTGCCGAAAAATAGAAATAAACCGATTAAACTGCGACATATCCCGTTTTTCTGAGTGGTATATTCCGTTATTTTATGAAGAAATATCTGTAAACAGTGCCAAAAAATAGAATTAAAACAGCGGCATATACCGTTATTTGTGGCATAATTCGTAATTTTTATAACAATTAATTTAAATTAAAATGAATATTAATTGAATAATCCTCATTTTAGAGTGGCATGTGCCGATTTAAATAAACAACAATATTACTTACAAATTAACGAAAAGGTTTAGATATAAATTTCAAAGTATATAAATTAGAAAACATAACGAAAATATTTGGAGCGAGCGATAGAAGTGAGCGAACGACCAAAAATATCTTAATTAAAAACTTTCTTAATATATAATTTCGGCATATTCCGGGTTAATTAAGTTTTTACAGTTATTGGTTTAAATTAAAAAGGTTGAGAATGTCATATTCCGAATTTCTGCGTGGCATATGCCGATTTAAATAATCAACTATATTATTTGCAAAACATTAAATTATAACGATTTAGTATAAATTAACAAAACATAACGAAAATAATGGGAGCGAGCGATAGAAAAGAGTGAGCGACCAAAAACTATCTTAATTTAAAACTGTAAAGTCAGATATTGTGACCGTTTCGATCTTGTTATACGTTTACTTTCATTTTTCGATATACGTTTAGTAAATTATATTATAAACAAAAGAATTTTATTGATAGCGAAAATGCAAAATACTGCTTATGTGGATTGTGTTCAAAAGTAGTGGTTAATCCAATGGTAACGCTATGTTGTGGTTATGATTATTGCACTACTGTAGAAGCTATATATATATATTAATGGGAGTACTTTTAAAATAATCATTTATAAATGTCGGCATAAGTTATAAACTGTTTTTAGGGATATTTAGTAAACAATAGTATGATATATGTTATTAAAAAATTAGTTATGGGTTAGAAAAGTATCGTTTTATACAATTAACGAAATTAAAAGAAGAGCTGTTCTGTAGTATTTGTTTTTGTGTATTTAAAGATCCATTGGTTACTCAATGTTGCAGACAAACGTATTGTAGTGATTGTATTGAACAGTGGATTCAAACTTACAGTTCATGTCCGAATTATAGAAAAGAATTGAAATTAGAATGAAACTATTGAAATGATCCTAAATTATTATTACCTTAACATTAATATTTTAAACAACATTTACGTAAGAATTATTGAAGTCAAAAGTTTTAGTACATTACATTTTTACCTATCATTTTAGTTCTAAGATTTCAAGGTAAATATAGGAAACATTACGTATGAGTTGAGGAAAAGGGGAAATCAAACTGAAGGACGAAGTGCTAGTTATTCAATATTATCTTGTGATGGGATTGCCTTATAGTAATAAATATTACATGATTTATGTGTGCGTTACAACACAATGTGGACAATTAACTTAATATTTTCTTTTTTTGATTCTAAAATCGGAGATAAAACTAAAAAGTCTAATTTTTTGTGATTAGTTTAAAGTATATAACTTTGAATTTATTAAATTTACCTAAATGAGTGATTAAATAAAATTTTGTCACTTTTTTAAAAGCATTATATACAGTATAAAGCAGTCAGAAATATGAAATCGTGACAAACTAAATTTTAGTATAAAAAAGTGTAACCTTGCACTTTGCTTTACTGTATCCCAAATTTTTTTATGATTAAATGCATTGCTAAAGCTAGTTCCTATATTGCGTTCATTTCCAAGTTTACTGTATAAAATAACCAGAGTCCCTACTTTTACTGAAATAAAACCTTAAAATTTCTGTCTAAAGTAGTATCTTTCACTGATTAATTTTAAATCCCGAAACTGTAGTATAAAAAGTGTTAGAAACGTGTTTAAAAGCATTTATACGAATTTTTTACGGGTCGTATTTTGCTTACATCGTCAGTAGAAAGAAAGAATAAATAACAAACAAATTTCAATCAAATTATACTCAAAATTTTACAGCATTAACCACAGTAAATAATCCGATTATGTAATGGTTGTTAAACACATTAAATTATGTTTGCTTAAAATTTTGTGCTTATCGTCTAATTTATTTTATATTGTGTTTCTCACGTGAGAATCTGATGCAATGCCGAATATTTTGAATCACAGTTTTTTGTTAATTATTTTTCAAAATATAAGTGTTAAATCATTGACCTAAAAATATTAGTAAAAGTTTGGCGATTACTCACAAAAAAATGATAATTATTGACACTCACTTTTTTAATGCGCTTGAGCTCTATCTTTGTATTTCAATGGTAAAAATTTATCTCACATTAATATAAATTATATTTTTATGCTATCTTTTCAAAACATAAATTCTATTAAATTAAACATAAAAATTTATTTTGAATAAAATTTAAATTTTAATAAAACAACGCATTTTCAGCTTTTATGTAAGTTTTTTATTTTGAATTCAAAGAATATAAGCTTAGAATCAAAGTAAATACGATAAGAGTGAGAAAAGTATTAGCAAATGCATAACGAATTGATTTTATTACATGACATTATATCTCCAACAAAGCGGAACTAATTTTTGCTGCCATAAAATAAATGGTGATTTTAAAAAGTAAGTCTAAATGCTTGAGATGTGTTAACAAGTGTTATTATTGGATATAAAAATTTGGGTGTGCTATATCTTAAACAATAAATGAAATATAAGACTGAAAACTTTGGTTCAAACGTTTATATAAATAGCAGATTTGTCCAGAAAACAAAAACTAAATATTTTGAAATTGTGGAATAGTTTTACAATATTCAAACAAATTACATTAATATGTATAAACAGGGTTCATCTAATAAAGATAAAGATAAAGATAATAAGGATGATAAATCAAGGAAAGACGGTATGTTTAAAATTCAAATAAGTTATTTTAAAGCAATAATAATGTAACTTTATATTTATGTTACAATTTTTTAATCTATTAATTAGAAGAAAGAAAAAAAGATTCGAAAAATAATGGCAACAAAAAGGATGATCGCAATTATCCGAGCAATAGCTATGGAGATCGGAATAGCAATTACGCGGGAAGTGGATTCAACAATAAATACAAATGTAATTTTTATGAATTTAATTTTTAAAAAACAATATTTTTAAAACAAATCTTTAAATAGGAAATAATTTTGGATAAAAAGAAGTCTGAATAAAATAAAAAGAAACTTTTTTAAACTCCTCTACACATTTTGAATTTAAATATAATATTTTATAACTTTAAAACTTATTTTGTCTTTTACTGAAAATAAATAAAAACAAACCAAATAAATAAATGAATTATTCTGTAACTGTTTTTTTTATTAGAAAAATTGATTTTTGTTATGTATTAATGATTATAATAATAGCGATTTAGTTTTTTATGAGAATAACATTTATTATTCCTTAATCTGTTAAATTCAAGATTTAATAAAAATACAAAAAAAATTTGAAATTATTTTTATAGTTATCTCGTGAAAAAGGTTGAAACTTTTTCATTATTGGAAACATTTTTTGAAAATTATTGTATTTATTAGTTATTTCTTGTCATCAATGAAATAACATTATTAAATTATTTGCGTAATTTTAATATAATTCCGGTAAATTAAAAAATAGCACATAATAAAAGTTTCGAATTATTAAATAAAGTGCGTAATAGTATTCGCGTAAGAATAGAAGAATTATAATACGAGTGTTGAGGAGAACCCACATCGCGTGTTTAAATGGAATGGAAAATAAAAATCAATTTATGTAAATGAAATTTTCAATTTTAGAATAATTCACTATTTATTAAAACTTTTATTTGGGTATGATTTTTTCAACTCGAGACAACCCTTCAAAACAAACTGAACCAGAACTTACTGAGCACTACCCGACTGTTTAACCAGCAAACGACAAAAACTCATTAATTAAAACAATCGAAAGTTTTTTTGTTTAAAACACATAACTCAACAGCGATTTGTTGTTTTATGTACAGTTAGCTCGTGAATGCACGTGAAATTTATTTTAATTATTGCAACAT
>JAQGAW010003977.1:0-11577 GCA_034698025.1 Phthiracarus crinitus | reverse complement strand
GACAGACAGACGGACAGACGGACAGACGGACATTGCAAATCCAATAGCTCCTTTAGTTAAAGTGAGCTAAAAAAATTAAAACTCCACCAAAATTATAAATAAATTTTATGATAGAGCTTAACAGATAATCAAACAAAAAATTTAATTAAAACAAGAAAAACACATTCATAGATAAATTACTAGTTAATATCTGGCATATAAAAATAGTTATAAAGTTAATAAATCTTAAGAATTTAGCGGGAAATTGAATTAAATTCAGTAATTATTTAGTGGACTGAGAACATGCACAAAAACGAACAAACATTGTCATAATCATAAGCTCATCTTCACTTAAAGAAACAGAGTAGTGATTGAAAATCTTGTTCCACTAACGTGGAGGAATTGAAAAAACTAGCGGTAATGGAACGGTAATGGAGTTTATCTTAATGATTTTACCGTTAGTGGAATGGAATTACATATTTTGGGTGCGGTAATGGAACGTTAATGGAATTGAAAAATTGAATATTTTCAATCACTATTATAGAACAAAGTTTTTTGTGTAACAAAATGTTAAGTATAACAGCGTATAACGCTATTATGTGGTTATTGTTCAATAGCTTCAGTTTGTTTTAAACTATTTTTAGTGAATCTTAAATTAAATAACACTTTAAAATGTCGATTACAAATAATAATGAAGTGAATAATAAATTGAGTTTAATCATTAAAATTAAAGAAATTCAAGGAAAAATTAGTGAAACTAATCTATATTTGCAACAAAAATATAATTTAATTGAATGTGATTTTTGTAAAATTAATAACAAAAATGTTTTAAATAATAATATCGAAAATGAAAGTAATTATAATTTCTATAATAAGTTTACGACAAATAAAATAATATTGAAAAGTTTAAGTGAAGATAATATTCGCAAACATTTAAGAAAACGAATGGATTTAAATAAATACAAATATGTTTGTGTTTGGCCTCAATGTCTATATGAGACTAACAATATGCCAAATTTAAGAGTGCACCAAATAAAACATAACGGCATTAAACGTTTTAAATGTAATGTTTGTGATAAACAATTTTATTTCAATAATAAGTTAAAATCACATCAACAGATTCATTGTGAAAGAAAAAACTTTCGATGCGTTTGGCCAAAGTGTGACAAACGATTTAGATATAAGAGATTGTTAAAACTGCACCATTTAATTCATTTCGATATAAAAAAATTTAAATGTGATTTGTGTGGTAAGAGATTTAAGCGTAGCAGTGATGTTGTAAAACATCGAACAATTCATTCAGACATCAAACCATATAAATGTGATTTTACTGATTGTAATAAAAGTTTTCGCTCAAATGGTGAATTAAAATCGCATTCATTATCACATATCGATCAGCATTTGTTTGTTTGCGATCATAATGGATGTCAGAAAAAGTTTAAAACAAAACAAAACTTAATTCATCACAAAAATCGTCATAATCCATATAAATTACTTAAATGTAATCATAATGATTGTGCTAAACATTTTGCATCATTAAAAGGACTAAATAATCACAAAATGAATAAACATAATTGATTCAGTTATAATTATGAGACAAACCATCAAACATTAAAAAACCACTAAACGATCAAAATATAAGTTTATGATAATTCGCTTCACAATATAAGCTTATATATATATATGTTAAAACTTATAAATGTTAAAACTAGTGTTTTATTAATTTTCTTAATAGAGAATAACCAAATAACTTGAGGTGTAATTATTTGGTAATTTTAAAAATTTATGTAAATTACATGATTAAACATATGGGTACAGGCAATGCATATAACCATAATTATTTGTTTGTTACTATTAATCATTAATTTTAAATACTGTGAAAGTAAGATCATAACCATTAAAAGTAACAATTATTTTATATTATTACAAATTTATTTGCCAACAATTAAGACTATGGAGCTCTTCACGGCAATGATGTGAACCAAATCAGAAATTATAGCCATTTGTATCCATTTGTTCCATTAGAAAAGGTTTGATAAAAAATAAAACAATTGTTAACTTAAAGTATTATATAAATACAGTTTGCAGGCGAATGGTCATTGTTATATTCGGATCAACCGTTTGCATCCGATGACTGTTACACTTTCCGATTGCACCAAATCGATGATTTGTTTTTGTTTGAATTAAAGTAATTAACTATGTTTTACTGGTTCTAACATTAATGAGAAAACGGAGCTTTAAATTTAAAGTGTTTGTTTCAATTTAGAGTTATTAGAGTTTAATCCAATTCAATTATAAATTAATAACATATAATGCTGTTATTTAAAATTTAGCAATATTTTACAAAGCATTTACATAAAATCTCTGTTTAGTTCCTTTGCTGAAAATATAGTCGATTTCCAGATTACAGCTTAGATTCTTTGATCTTGCATTTTAATTAAAATAAAATAATCCGTCATTTAGTGGCATATATGCCGTTAAAATTAAACTTATATAATATTTACAAAATATTAAATTATAGTTGATGAATGTATGTTGTGAAACAAATATATATTAAATTTTTGAATATTCTACTAACAACACATAAGAAAAAAATCAAATTAAAAAGAAACGAAAGATAGAATATAATAGAACGAGTGACCAAAAAACTAACTAAAATCAAAATTTCAGTCGGATATTATGAACCATATTTCATTAGTAATGATGAGAATAAGCTCATTTTGTCTGAGCTTGAGCTTGGACTAGTTGAGCTTAAGCTCAAACCCTGGGGTTCACTGAGCTTGAGCTTCTAAAATCAAAATGTAATTGAGCTTGAGCTTATATGAAACATAAAATCATTGAGCTTGAGCTTTGAGCTTACTTGAGCTTATATAATATATAAAACTCACTTCTGTTACAAAATTTTTCTTTTTTACATTCGTTAACACTTTAAATAATAATCTCACTTTGAAGCGATTCCAATATTAGTTTAAAATTTTCTTTTAAAACCAATTTTATAATTTATATTAGATTGAATAAAATAATTAGAGTTGTTATCTTTAGACTTGTTTTTAAAAAACTAATTTATTTCAGTATTGCAAGCAATAATTACGTAATTACATTGTAATAAAAGTAATATGAGATGCATTTTGCAAAACAATTATAAACATATTTTCAAAACTATTATAAACATAAGCTCAACCTAAGCTTATAAAGCTCAGCATCCGAAGCTTGAGCTTGAGCTTAATAACTGAAGCTCGCATTTATGTGAGCTTATAATTGAATTATAAGCTTGAAAATGTTAATTGAGCTTTACATTGAGCTTTAGCTAGCTTAAGCTAGCTTGTCTGAGCTTGAGCTTATTCTCATCACTAAACATAACCATCTTTGGACTCCACTCATGATCTGCATAAAATTGACGCTCAACCCTCTCGCTCAGTAAAATCGAAATCTCTGGTATATATCTAACAAATAAACTCTTAGTTGACTTATTTTGACGTAACTCTTGTTTTTAAAACAATACTATTTATTACAATAAAAAACTTGATTTGTCTTAAACTTAGTAATAACGAAGATCCGGATAAATGCATATAAATGCATGGAAATGCATAAAAGTTGAGTTTTCTGTTTGCATGCATATATTGAAAATTTCGACAATATTTGAAAAAATGTTGTAATAATTAGAACAATTTTTATTGCTCAGCTAATTTTATTAGAGAAATGAAATCTGAACTAACATAAGAACAAAATATTGTGTATGAGAAATAAAATTAGTTGGTTGTGTTGGGTTTTTGAAGAGTCAAAGTCAAGTAAAGTTTTAAAACAAATGAAATAAAATCTTATTTATACAAATTACACGTGTAAAATGTCAAATTTTTAATTATATATACATCTTTGCGCAAAATTGAATACATAAAAGAAAGAAATTTCAAAATAACTTAGTATTTACCATTAAAAAAACTTATAATTAAAACTTTTATAAAATTTTCGCATTGTTATTGATGCATATAATCGTGCATTTAATCGAGTTTTTTAGTGCATAAATGCATACATATTTCTTTGGTTTTTTCGTGCATATTATCAGCATTCTGGTAATAAGTAAAGATGAAAATAAGATAAATTATTCTTAGCTTGAGCTTGAACTGGTAGAGCTTAGCTCTAGATCAGGGGTGCAATTATCTTGAGCTTCTCTTTCTAAGCTCAAAATTTTACATAATTGAGTTTGAGCATTGTGCTTCCTTAAAAATAAAAAGTTACAAAATTTTTAGTTTAAACAAATTTTATAATTACATTCTCATTAATTAAAACATGTTATTAAAGCTAATTGGATGGCTTTGTTTACTAAAGAACTGCATCACATTAAAACGTGCAATACATTCTTAAAAACAATGTATATAAAATTATAGCTAAATATTAGCTCCACTTAAGCTCATAAAGCTGAGCAGCACAAAAATGAGCTTGAGATTAAAATCTTAATATCTCAATTATTTGAGCTTTGAGCTTAAACTATAAGCCCAGAAAGGTTAAATGAGCTTCGCATTAAGCTAGAGCTAGCTTAAGCTATATGGACTGAACTTGAGCTTATTCTAATTATAAGTATTAATTATGCATTTTGTAGTGTACCACAGTTACACAAGGTTTTAATGAGTTTAAAGGTTCACCCAAAATAAAAAGTTAGAAAAGTTGACCTCAAAGCCAAAATATGAAATATTCATAGACTACTTATAAATTTTGAAATATTTTTGGTTAAAATTTTAAAAATGTACATCAAATCGACCAGTTTTGTGAGATCATTAAAATTTTTGCAAAAATTTTATAAAATTAGGTTTCAAATTTGTCGAATTTTTCGAGTGTGCTTTGTTAATGCTTTGTCAGGAAAAAAATTTTAATTTAAAAAAAAATTCTTTGTCTAATGGCCTAAAATTTGTGGTTCAAATTTAATGAGGAAATTATCCTTAAAAATTAAGCTTATCTTGATATGACACCTCTAGATATTCCGAACAATGTGTAACTATGTTAATAACGACTAAATATTTCTTAGTATGAAAATGGTTATCTATTATTGAAATGTAACATACAAAATGCAAGAAAATTTGTTAACTAAAAGAAATTATTATATACATACTTATAATTTGATATCAATACTGTATAAGGAAATTCACCCGATTTAGCATTTCGACCGTTTTCTATATTTTCCATATTTTGTTTCTCTTCTAATATTGATTTATGCCATTTTAAGCATCGATTATTTTTAATTGTTTTGGAAATCATCGAATTTAAACCACATGTTGATTGTGTTATATTATTGTAATGAAAAATTTCTAAATTTGTGGCTTTTAATAGTTGATGTATTGTAATAACTAGGGAATTGAAAATCGTTAATTAACGATTTAATTTTTCAACAGAATTTCTTGATTCGAACTATATGTGCTGCAATCTTAATTATTGTAGATATTAAATTGATTTAATTTTTTCTAACGTTTCTAACGAATTTAACGAATTTAGACATAACTAACGATTTCAAATATATCTAACGATTTTAGGTGATTATTTATTAATGAACTAAAAATGCTAAAAAAAACAATAAAAACTTTCAAAAAAATTCCTATTAAGATTTTCTGATTTCGTTTGCTAATATTTTGCATTATTTTACGGAAAAACTTAAAACCTCGCTTAAAATAAAAACTGGTAATTTCATTAGTTATTGTTTGAATTCATTTTATATATTATATTTTTTGTGTTAAGAGAAAACATTTTAATGAAATTTTAAAAAAATTAGGATTATGTTGACTAAAACTCATTATCTGATAAATTTAAAATATAAAATTTCTAACGAATTTTTCTAACGATTTTGGAGCTTTTTTCTAACGATTAATTAACGATTTGGCATTAGTTTTTCTAACGATTTTAAATTCCCTAGTAATCACGCAATTACAGTAATGATCATATGTTGTCCGATAATACTGTAAAAAGTTTTAGTTACTTCTATAGATTCTTCGCTAAACTATGTTTTTCTTTTATCACTTTACCATTTAATCTTATATACCAGTACTTTTAGTTTGACAAAGAATATTAATATCGAAATCATGTTATTTTCTAAAATCAAATTCTATAAATGTTAGATGCAGTATAATAAAGTTAAGCTAAAATCTTTTAAATCTATAAATACATAAACCAATTTGTTTACAAAAAATGCCGACTCAAACTTATTATTATAATTGAGTTTATGGTGTTTGACTGTTCTATTACCTGTATTCAGTCTTTGTGTAAATCACATAACGGCTACTAAATAACGCTCATTAATTAACTTATATAAATGAACCTATAATTTAAAAAGTTAATTTTATTGAACATTAAATTAATGTATTAAAATAAAAGTTTTATTTAAAATTCAATGCAAAAACTGAAAAACAATCTGTTTCAATAAATTATAATTTATGATTAAAAGTTATAGGATTTATAAATTGTGAATTCAATCTAATATTCTTTATAATTTTATTTAAATGGTAGGGGAATAAGATTTCTTCAAATTTTGCGTATGCTTCACGTTGACAGACAAGGCGGCACATGGAGATTATTAGGATCTGTTGTATTTGTGCACAGACAGGTGCTTGTGCTTCTAAATTCATCTAAAATAAGTATATTACAAATAAATTCATGGATTTTTATTATTATATTTGCATTATATAGGAATTGATTACAACGCTATATATTGGATTTTTAGGGCTTATATTTTCCTCGTATTTCATGTACTTAGCAGAGAAGGATGAGGTGGATAGCACTGCACGCACACCAGACGGGAAACCAAGCAAAACTAAGAGTGATTTTCATAGCTATGCTGATGCGTTGTGGTGGGGAGTCGTTAGTAAATTTTGATTCTCTCACTCACTCACATACACACACCACACACTTATTTTCCATTCCATGATATGACTAGAGATTGAAAGGTTTATGCTACAAAGTATTTTTAAGAAGCCCAAGCCTCTAAGTTAAAGCCTTAATCTCTTATATTTATAGATGTGATTTTTAACAAAATCCTGAATTTCACGATAACCACCAAAATTCACTAAAATTCGTTATAATTGTCTAATATAGAGAGCAAGCTTTTATTTGAATATAAAACTCAAAAATATAATTCAATTTTTAAAATATTCTTTTTTAATTACAAAATTGAAAAATAATACTAATTATGTTATAAAATATGATGTTATAATACATACTAAATGCTAAAAGTATATTTATGTTTACTTAAATTTTGTTTAAAAATGCAAAATTTTTAGTTAACTTTAAACAAAAAAAAATAAAAGTACTGTCTGTTGTTTCCTGGCTAACGGTAAGCAATGGTATTTAATAAAAAAATGAATTGTTAAAATATACTAGTTTTTAAAAAATATAAATGGAATTTAGCCGAGTTTTTATAACTACAAAAAAATTAAGTTTTTAAAACCAAATAATCTCCAAAATTCACATCTCTAGTTATATCTCTAGTTTTATTATAAGCCTCTTATATATTGTGATGTTTGAAACCCAAAGTTATAAAAGTAAACCTCAGTATATTTATGGGTTTTAAACAATTTTTAAAACAAATTTTTCTCTATTAGTCCAAACCTTATCAAAATTATTTAAAAGTGATAATCGAAATTGATCCGAACGGTAGGCTAAGAGGATAAAAATTCCCATCTCTAGTTATTATTATTTATAATCAATATTTACCATATTATGAATCGTTCTATATTTATGAGATTACATTAAGATTTCAACATACAATTTGTGTCCCGCAGTACCAATCACTCGCTATTATATCAAATTAAAGAAAAAATACCACTGTTTTCTATTTATAAAATTTATAAATATTAGCTATACTTATGCACTTCGCTATATTACTACAATATAATTGAATATTATATATACCGATATAGCAAAATTGGATAAACCTCTATATTTTTGAATAGTTTGTATTGCATTACCAAATATGTTATAGTAATTTAAAAACCCTAATCGATATAAATAAAACAAAACTAAATTATTTTCAAAAATTAATTATTACCATATAATAAAATTGATTTTAACTGTTTTAGTTTATGTCTATTCGTTTAGCATAAATTTCAAAATATATTGTAAATAAATGTAAAATTTGTTACTTACATTTAAACACGTATTTTTTAAATACATAAATTTTATGCATACTTACGAGTAGATTTGAAATTTTAAAATAAGCTACTATTAAGTCCTGTACAGTAACAATACATTATAAAGAGTAAAAACCTTCAGAAATGAATCAATTATTCTCCCTAAATGATACTTTACTGTAAGGCATTTAAGCTCTAATTAGTGTTCCGATCGTAAAATAGATAAAACATTCTACAGTTTTATTGATCGGTCATTATTCAGTTTATATTCCATTAAAAATTTCGTCGAAAACAGTTGATTGTTGTTATTACATGTTTTAACTTCATCTATAGTTCATTTAAAATATAGTTTACTTTAAAAAGAAGACAGACTATTATATTTCAAAAGTTTTGAGCTAATACTAGTTAATTATAAAAAAGACTATAGTTTATAGCAGTAAAGTTTATAACAGTAAAGTTTATAGCATTCAGTGTATAACTGTTGAATTAATACAATTAAAAATTCATTAAATTATTAAATTAATAATTTTTTTTAATTAATTAAAAATCTTCGTTTGTTACCGGTATATTGAATTTAAAAAACCCTGCGATATAATTATTGCTATTTTATATTTGATTATATTAAAAATGATTTGCAGATAACGGTTACAACAATTGGTTACGGCGATACAGTACCAAAATGTAAGATCAAAATTTATTTAATGCGTCGCTAACTTTATAAAATTCGTTTATAATGTAAATGTTATTAGCATGGATGGGGAAAATCGTTGCCTCATGCTTCTCAGTGTTTGCAATCTCTTTTTTCGCGCTGCCAGCTGTAAGTTAATCAAAAACTCAAATAGTTTTCGACAACTCAATAACAGACCTTAACGTTTATTGAAG
Organism: Phthiracarus crinitus; assembly: GCA_034698025.1. Lineage (NCBI taxonomy): Eukaryota > Metazoa > Arthropoda > Arachnida > Sarcoptiformes > Phthiracaridae > Phthiracarus > Phthiracarus crinitus. The sequence goes on along the minus strand of JAQGAW010003977.1, from coordinate 2,608 downwards.
CATATTGTAAATTCCATTATTAACTTTAGGGAATTTTAGGATCAGGTAACTTCCATTCAGCACTACGTTTTAATCCTAGAATTTAAACTTTTTTAATACAAATAAAATAAAAGGATTTGCGCTCAAAGTGCAACAAAAGCAAAGACAAAAACATTTTAATAGGCAAATACCGGCAGCGGCAACATTAATACAGGTTTGCATTGAAACCATATTTAAAAACAACAAATTAAAATTTGTAATCAAACAATTATTTAAGTGCATGTGGAGGTGTCACGCATCAGAAGCTCACTTCAATTCGATAGCAACATGGAAGATACATACGTGCGAATCGATTCCGACACCAAATCAAATCTGTTTAGCAAACACTCCACTCAGCAAAGTAGCGAAGAAAGCAAGTGTTTTGAAACGAAGGAAATCTAAGAAATACGACAATAATCAAAATACTGTAACAAACGTAACTACAACTACTAATCCTATATTTTCTACAAATGTTCAACAAGAGAGTGAAGAGCAAGACAGTTCTCAGCCTTTAGTAGAAGTGCCCATCTATTTAGAAGAGCCAAAAGCAAGTAAGCTATTAACTAACGAATTGTCGTATCAAATGTTAATTAACATAGATATTGCTTAACAATTCACGTTTTCATCAGGTTTTAATTTTTAGCATTTAACTTGAGTTAAGTTTGTCTTTATTTACTAAAATACGAATATTTTCATTTGTAATATTAGTTTCTCATATGATTCTTATAGCATGCAATTATAACTTAATTAAAACATAAAAAATAAAATAATAAACGCTTTTTCTAAAGAAACATTAACTTTCTCTAAGAAATCTTTTAAGAATTTCAAAAATTGAAATAATTTCAATAATTTTTTGTTTACATTTTTGTTTTTATAATATACTAAATTTGTTTACTTTTAAAATTTAAAACCTTCATTAAATCTGACAATAAAATTCCAAATTTACTTTAATCACTGAAAAATCTAAAATTCAATCTATTCTCACTCAAACCAAACAGTTATTTCTTATAATCGCTTAACTTCTAAAAACGCTTAAGTAATAATAAACATTTCATGCGTTTTCACATCCGATTCAATATTAGAAGTATATTATACTGTATTTATCGTTTGTATTAAATATATAAGTATAATAAGTTTATATTGTTTTCTGTTTAATCATTAAAACTAATGATCAAAAATTCTTATATTTCAAATGGAGTGATGAACTTTTAAACTTTGTTATAAATGTGTAATACAAATGTTGTATTTTCTATGTTACGTACAGGCAGTGCAAACAGAGTGAGAAGAGACAGTCATTATACTTCAGCATCGAGTAATAATCACAACATTGTAAGTGCCTTTTGTACAGACATAGCGATGGATGACGTAGAGGTTGAGAGCGAAGAACCAACGCGTAGAATCTCTACCATTCAAAAGTATGAATAATTTTATTAAGGTTATCGAAATTAATTCTATTATACATAATAATTCAATAGTCATAGACTGTCGTCACTAAATGCAAACATTATATTTAATAAACATATAATAAAAAAGATTATTGAATGCTCAATAAATACGAATTTGAGTCTAGAATTTGATTATTTTCTTGATTATTATTGCTTTTTTAAAAGTCCAGCACATATGTATTTGATATATAGTCTATCTGTTAGTCCATGTAAATTACTTTGTAGTGCATCCTTGCCATCCTTTCCATCCTTTCAATAGTTTTCACAGCTCAAGGTTAAGACAAATTTTTAAAACACTACATTACACCAATTATTATATATCTTTAACTTCAAAGTTTTGAATGAATAAGTCATTCTTGTTTAGTACTCATTTAAAAGTATTATTAAATCCATTATAATATATTCTAAATAAAAACTTAAGACTTATGCTTAATTAAATTAGTAAAGAACTAAAATTATTTGCTTAATAAATATTCAAATAACAGCCTAAATATATATATTCGGAACAGTCTAACAGAAGCACATAAAAATGCGATTCGCGGCATAAGAAAAATAAAATACTTTGTTGCGCGAAGAAAATTTCAACAGGCAAGGAAACCATACGATGTCAGGGATGTTATTGAGCAATACTCTCAGGGACACCTTAATATGATGGTCAGGATTAAAGAGTTGCAGAGAAGGTATATATATTTATATCTCTTAACTGTACGAATACGATCATTTATAACTACTAAAGCTTCCGGCTGTGCGTTTAAACGCTGTTAAACTGTCTGTTTTTTGGCGGTTCAGTTTTCGGTGCGTATTATAAGGTTTTTGCGGTTTTTATCGGTTTAATTTTTTAAAGGTAATCAACGATTAAATAAATAAAAAAATTTGGGCGAGGATTAAAAACTGTTTTATATACCGATCATTCCAATAGGAACGCAAAAGCTTTTATGTTTATACTAAGTTCGGACTAATAGAGTAAAATATATTTTAAAAAATAAGATATATACGGGTTGAATGTTAACTTAATTTATTAATAAATTTTTTTAGTTTACAATAAGTGTTCAAAATGACCATCATTTGATTCAAAACTAATAATAATTTTAATTTTCGAAAAGTTTTGTTTAATAGACGAAACAAACATTTTATTAACAGGTGTT
>JAQGAW010003976.1:0-11577 GCA_034698025.1 Phthiracarus crinitus | reverse complement strand
GACAGACAGACAGACAGACAGACAGACAGACAGACAGACAGACGGACGTGAGCTAAAAAACTATTTGGAAATACTGTATTAAAAAAATACTTACAGGCGGACTATCATAGTTTATATTATAATTAGAATACATTAATAATGATGATTTCATGTTATAATAACATCCATAGCTCATCACATTCATCGTTGTTTTCCAAAGTGGACCTAAACAATCAAATAATATTAAAATTAAAGTTTGTAAATACAAGACACATACCATCACCACATATTTGTAATATGAAAATCATCATAAATGAACCAATAATTGGAACAAGAGATTTGATGTATCTATCAATAAATAAGTGATAAAATATTTACAGAGAAGTAATACTATAATTAAATAAATGTATTAATTTGGGTGAAAATATTAGCTCTTCTTTGAAATCAAGCAAAGTATCCAAATTTTTGATTTCATGGAAAATATAATAGGATTTAAATTACTTAATTTAACATGTAAACTATTTTAAAAGTATCACAGAAAAATATATACACCAGAGGATCTCAAACTTAGGGTCGCGACCCTAAACAGGGTCGCATTGTAAAAGTTTTGGGTGGTAGGGTTAATAGGAATTAACATAAAAGTAGGCTCGCCATTCAAAATAATGATTACTTGTTTACATATTATCAATTTTTTACTAAATACACTTTATCTTTGAGAGTTATTATACCTTTTTTAAAAGAATAATTAGTTATTATAATGATTATTGCAAAAATTTGTTTCGAATAAAAATTTTTGTTAAGACATTAGGGTCGCATTACGGAAAAGTTTGAGAACCACAAATATACAGTGTATACCATCACGTTTCGGACGAATCCGAATTTGGTTGTTCTTAACTATAATATTCACATAACATAAACAATGTATCTTATTTTTTTTATTTTACTTCAATTAAGTCTCATGTTAAGCGTAAGTGATTGTGATTGTGAATGGGAATGAGTGGGATAAGATTAAAAATATGAGTAAGTTTGCGGGAATCATGACAAACTCACGTTTCAAGCATTTTGCTTTCAAACAAAATATTTTGCTTTATTTCATAGGAATTTCGAACTCTTAAAAATAAATTTTAATTTAAATTAATGAATTATATCAATATTAAATAATACCGTTGGAATATAAATGATATATAATTAAACTTTCCACCAGTTTTTTCCAATTTCGAAAACATCGCGTAACTCGTCATTAATCCTTCAAATAGTTATTAAAATAACTAAATCTATTAATTAAGTTATTCTCTTATTTACCTCCAATTACTAAATAAACTCCAAGCAGAGACAAATTTCGAAATAAGATATATTTGTTTTCCTTGAAAAAGTTAAAAAACACTGACGATCCAAAGTTTTTCTGTTGAAGTTCAAAGAGAAGCGTGAAACAAATTTGATGCATACAAACAACGTTAAGGTTAAGTAAAACTCGTAAAATATTAATGCACGCAAATTTAGGATTTTTTATTTCGGTTGAAAACACTTTTCGTATACTCGTTATTATCGAAAATGATTTGGCAAATCGATTCAATACTGTTTGACGTTTTTCTAAATCACCAAAACGATTGGCAATCATTTCGTATACAGTGCTCATAATTGTAATCAGAATCAAAACTGCGAATATTATTCTATAAAAATAAATTTAAAAATAATTATAATTAAACTCAATTGAACTGGCATTAGATATCAAATTTATTATATAAAAGCCATATGAATCTATAAATCAGAGATATTTTTGAATTATGTTAAATAATAATCTTAAAAATCCTTTAAAATTTTTAACATTTATTTGTTGTTGTCATTTGTAAATGAGTCTATGGACTAAAATCAAACTGTAATATGCAAATTAAATTTGTAAATCGTTATAATTTAACCGAACCAGAAAATAACACGAACCCAATAGACTACAACCCACCAAATAATTTATACTTTTATAATTTTGCCTCATTTTCTAAAATTTAAAACAAATAACGAAATAGAAATTTCTATTAAAATAATTAAGCTATAAAATGTCCTAATTTGATATGTTTGAAAAAATTTAATATTTTTAGCTCACTTTGTCCAAAGGAGCTATTGTATTTGACATGCCCTTCCGTCTGTCTGTATGTCTGTTTAAGCGCAGTCTTTATATTTATTAAGGGATTTTTTATTTATATTTATTAAGGGTTTTTATGTTTCGTAATTATAATTAAGAGATTTCTGAATTATGGCCTAACAATATGCTTAAAATGGACTAAAAAATGGCTTCAAAACGGCCAAAAATTGGCCCTAAATGGCTTTAAAATGGCAAAAATTAGTTAAAAATTAACTAAATATGGGCCTAAAATGGCTAATAATTGATTTTTAAATGCTAAAAATGAGCAAAAAATATCTTTAAAAAGAATAAAAATCGACTAAAATCATAAAAGTACACTAAAAATATCTTTAAAATAAAAGTTTCGATGGAAAATAACATTGTTTATACTGTTTCAGGTAATCATAAACGGCACGAAAAAAATTTATTCACCTACCGTTTGGATTAGACTTTTAAGTTGTTAAAATTTTCAGGCCCGAGCCCAACAGAAGCCCGACAGTTTGAAAATAGGCCCGGCCCGAGCCCGATTTTTTCAAAAAGGCAAAAGCGAGGCCCGATAAAATAAAAAATTATTTATTTTATATAATATAGTTTTATTTAATATCATCATAATTTGATCTTTAAACAATAATTTATAAACTGTATTTGGTTTTAATAGAGTTCTTTTATCGGCTAACGTCAAATTAGCTTAAGTAAAGTTTCGGTCAGATGAGAAATCTTTACATCAAAATTAAATTAGGTAAAACTTGCATATGTTTTAGTGAAAAGTTAAAGCCCGACCCGGCCCGACGTTTTTGTTTTTAAGCCCGAACCCGGCCCGGCCCACAAGATTATGTCGGGGGCCCGCTTAAAAGTCTAGTTTGGATCATAAGCTTCAAATAAGGAAAATAAAATCTACCAAAGATTGGATAAACAATGCTTTACTGCATAGTATTTTAATCGCTAACACCTGTTTTTCAATTCAAGTATTAGTTCCGTTTTGAAGTTTACAGTTATTATATTATAAGGAAAGAATATTTACTCAGCATAACTAGTGCGCCCTAACGCTGTATGCACTAAAGTATAGCGCAGTGAAATTTAAAGTTAGTTCCCATTAGAGAGCAGCTGTATTTATAAAAATATTCTTTCCTTATAGTAGAATGACTGTAATATGTGATTTTAACATTAAGTTAGTCATTCTATTCTAACCCTATGCTCGTCGTTTAAATTTTAGAGATTAAAATACTATGCAGTAAAGTATTGTTTATCCAATCTTTGGTAGATTTTATTTTCCTTATTTGAAACTTTTGATCCGAACGGTATATAAAACTTGTGACACGCATTTATTTGCTTCAATGTGTGTCCGAGAAATATAAATTTTGATGTTGACTCGACGAGAGCTAATACATAACTGAATCAAAATTCTCACTGAAGTCTTTTTTACAAAAATGTATAATAAATTTAAAAAATTTTTAAATTAAACAATATTCAGTAATAATTAGAGAATCAAAATGATAGAATTTGCTACTTTTTTATTTCATAAATTAGAAGCAAATAAATTTATTTATGCACGAATTACGTAAAATGGAGATGTTTTAACTCCATTTATAAATGCTATTTTTGCTATTTTTAATAATAAATGCTATAAAATAGTGATTGAAATTTTTTTTTCATTATCGCGGTACGACAGTGAGTTTGAATAAAAGCTCCGGTAACGGTACGGTAATGAAGTTAAAAAATGAAAATTTTGCGGTAATGAAACGGTAACGATAATTTTGGTTTCGGTAACGGTACGGTAACGGTAATTGACTGAATCTCAGTTTCACTTTGTTTAGCATTAAAGTTTAGATAATTATATGTGTGTCGAACAATTATGAATTCATTTTTGCAATTTATATGCAATAGTTGTAACAAAACTATATATTAAAATTAAAAATTTGTAGTTTGATGCCTAATAATTAATCACATTAGTGTTGCAATACCAGTAAGGTAACGGTACGACAGTGAATTTTAAAAAGTTCACGGTAACGATACGGTAATGAAATTTGATTTTTGTAAAAATTTGAAACGGTAACGGTAATTTTGGGTTCGGTAACGGTACGGTAACGGTAATCAAAATATGAAAATTTTCAATCACTACTATAAAACCTATTTTGGTTGAAACAGATTAAATTGTCGATTAAATCTGAAAAGTTTTATTACACATATCCCTGAAATATTTTTCATTGCCATTGAAAAGCGGTATTTTAAAATTTTTTAAAATTTCTTAATAAAAGGATGGATCAAAAAATGTTAATACAATGAAAAACTGATAATTGATATTTTTTTTGTATTTTTCAAAAATAATAAATGCTATTTACTGTATAAGTGCTATTTTCTTCATTTATTAATGCTATTTATAGCGCTATTTTCGTATGGTATAAGTGCTATTATTTTGATTCTCTAGTAATAATACTAAATACTTACAAAATTAGAATAAATATAGTTTCTAAACAATGTTACTAATATTTAAAAAGCTAAAATATATTTAATGCACTATTTGACTACAAATGAATTAACTTAGAATCAACTACAAAGTGAGCTCATTATGAATGTTCATTCTCTTTCTTGTTTTTAGTATAATTTTATATTATTTTGTCTGGTTTTCTTATAAAAATTTTAAAACCAGAGCAGATCCAAACAGATATGAGCCCAGACCCGACCATTTTGGATATTAATATTTCGGATAACCGTTTACTATTTTAATACAAATGCTTTCTTAAATATTGATGGACACAGTTCTAAGCCAGATATCATATTAGCTTAATTGTAATATGGATTATATTTAATTTAAAAATTTTAATATGCATATTGGAGTTAAATAATTATAAACTTACAAAGACATTGTAATATAACCATCAAATTTAATTGGTTTCCTAACGTAATCACAATCCTCTAATTTTCCTGGCATTCTTGTTATCTGATAACTCACTATCAATAAGAATAATTAAATAAAAATTACACCCAATACTGTAATAACACGTAATATTTAATAAATATTAATTAGCAATACGTACACTTATTAATGGCATTTGAAATGTCTTTTGCATCACATGTCGATGGAATACATATACCAAATGGATTAAGAGCCCATTGTTTTGTTAATTTTTTACCGATAAACGCCATCCTAATGATATTTCTTTCATCTACTATTTTATAGTTTTTAAATTTTTTCATCCTTTCCGACGAATTTAAAAATTGTTCATACATTTGTGTTAATGATTGATCAATAGGTTCGCCAGCTCTATAAGAACTTTCCGGTGGTAATGGTATTTGAAAAGATATTCGACAATACATGCCAAATATAGTTGGCTTATCGATATCATAAGGACTTTCAATGTTAATGCATTCATCATAATCTCCTACAGTCAAAGACAACGGTTTTATATCCATAATTCCAGAAGACAATGATGGCATCGAATCCATAACTAAGATTTTTTAATATATATATATATATTAGATTTGTAAATTGTTAGAATTTTTACAGTTAGTAAAACTTACTAAAAAAGTGAAAATAAAATAAAATAATTAAGTATTATTAAGTTATATAAAAATGTTATATTTTAATATTCTGCAAAAAATTTTAAAAATTTATGCTATAAATCTATGTTTTATCGGTTTGCCGGGTCTTCTAAAAAATTTAAAAGCCGACCAGACCCAACCCGAACAATTTTTTGAGCCCGAACCTGACCCGACCCGACCAAAGAAAATTGTATGGGAACCCGACTCAAACCCGACTTTTCGGGTACCCCTTTACTAGTCTAATAAATTTAAAGAAACTAAATGCAAGTTTTTCAACAAAATTTCATAGATATTTATAATTTTCAAATTAGCATACACTTTAAAGCCCAATTGTGTCCATTTTGTGCCGATTGTCCTATTCTTACCAATGATGCCATACAATCAGATGGTAATTCAATTCCCAAAAGAATATCAGTGATTCGTGGCATTATTCTCTTCATTATTGGATTCAGTTTTTCGCTTACATTTTGTGAATATTGTTTGAGACGACGAAATATTTTCATTGTTTCGTTAATATGATTCACTGTAAACTTTATTCCTTCATTTTTCACTTCTTCATAGTCTTTTGGAAATAGATTATCATTTATATAATCAATTAATATGTCAACTGATGAATATAAACACATATTACTATTACTCGACTCATTATTATAATTATTATTAAAAGTTTTATTTAAATCATAATTATTATAATATTCATAACTATAATCACTATTTGCTGATATTATTGTAAATATAGTTATAGAAAAAATTATCGTTTTCATAGTAAATATTGATGGCTGATAATAGTGATATAAATAATAATAATATATTTTAAATGAAGATAATTTAAGTTAATTAAACATAATGTCTTAATATCAAAACTTGTTAACAAAGTATGATAGTTTCAAGTATAAAAATAAAGCTCATATTAAAATTATTATCTTATTTTTTACCACTACGGCATTGAAAATTAATTTTACATATTTATTAAGCGGAAATTTCAAAAATTGAAATTCATTTTATGCGCGTTTTAAAAAAGGAAGTTTATTTCACAGAATAATTATATGAATAATTAAGTTACAATAATCAAATAGAAAATGCTTTAATGGTGAATCCATTTTTAGATAAACAACAAATTACAATATAAACCAATTTGTTTGTTTTTTTCCCAAAATTAAGTTTAAAAATTCAATTATATTTAAAATCTCAAAAAGGGAGCTCTTTATGAATATATAGTTCTTGTTAGTTTCGTAAATTAAGAATAAAATTATTTTGTCAGATATAAAATTATTTATCGAATTAAATCGAAGAAATAAATAGATACTTTATCGCTTTAAAGTCAAGTTTATTTAATATTTCGACATTTTAATAATTAATATTTCATTGCATGAATTATTTATTATTTGTCGCATAAAATAATATAATTATTTTCCTTGAAATTTTTTTTTAATTTTTAATGAACCATTGTATTCAAATAAGTTCCGACTAAAGAAGAAATTTTTATTTATTCAAGAATTAATTTCACATTATATTTATGAACTTATAGTTATGAACATTTTCTTATGGCGATTATCCTTAAAAATCGAATCAAAAATTATTTCCTCTATTATACGAAACCGTTTGAATTTAACCCGAAAAAAGTGGGAATAAAATGTTTTTAGATTCAAAACTTAATTATGATTTTTCCCTCGTTATCTAAAAATTGTTACCTTAATTTTATTGTTCAAATGAATTGCATTTAAGTTAATTTCTATTATCAAATTAATAAATCAATTTCTATTATCGGTAATATAAAAACTAATAAATATGGTTATCACGCTTTATTGCTAAAATTAAAATTATTATTATAGTGGTTTACGAAATTAAGATATTCATAAATATAGCATCATTTTTAAGTGATAATTTCAAAAATAAAAATTAATATTTACTTTCCTTTTTTTAAAAAAAATTTAATGTTCATAACACCGTATAACAGCATTCGCTTAATTATTGTCACAGCAAATTAGACTTTCTAATCGTGAGAAATTTAAGGCCCGAGCCCGACAAAAGCCCGAAAAATTTAAATTTACAAAGCCGATCCGACCCGATTTTTCTTCATATTAATATTTTAACTATAATCTCATATCTAAATTAAATTTCTATTCAATTTTATTCGTTTTAAATCTATTCTATACACATTAATATTCATTTAAGATTATCTGAAATTTTATTTTACAAAACTTTATTATTTTGTAAATAAAAATATGGTATATCTCAATATTTTATTCCAAATTAAAAATTTTCAGGCTTTATGTTTTTTATGTCAAAGGCCCGGCCTGACACAAGCCCGATACATTTAAGCCAGAGCCCGACAAAGCCCGACAAAGCCCGACAAAGCCCGACAAGTAATGGGGGAAAAATCGGGGGCCCGTTAGAAACTCTACAGCAAATGTTACATAAAAGCATAAAATGAATGAGTAGTCAATCATAAGTGGAATGTTTTCTCGCATCAGAGCATCGCTATAATATGAACCATTGTAAACATGGTTATGATTCACCATAAATAGGAGAAACACTGACAACATTTGTCACCCATTTAATTACTAGAGGTTTATTGAAATTTGTTAATCTCATTGACTTATCGGTGATTTGTAAAATTAAGTAGACTATAAGAAAATATACATTATATTAGCATATTTTTGGATTTTGTTATTTAATACATTTGAAATAAATTTTGAGATTATTATTTTGAACAAAACTCCAGTTTGGTCTGATAATTTTTTTCTAAAAACTTTATACCATTATTGGAAACTTTTTCTGGGAATTTCCAGAGCCAGTTTCCAATAATGGTATAAAGAATACTTCTAATGTTTAGCTAAAAACTATTTGAAAATCACTTTCTAACTTATTTAAAACTTTTTAGGAATAATAGGATATTAAAAGTAAATTGAGTTAAGTAGTTAAGGTAAGATAGGTTAGGTTAGGTTAGGTTAGATAAATTCTCCCTGAATTGTTCCACGTTTCTAGAATTGAATATTATCTCTCAGATCTGTTAACGAATCTATGGAATGGTTTCACGTATCCATAGAAACATGCACACTACCGCACAACAGCGCTTTATCATATTGCACTACAATGCTATAACTTCAAAGATTGTCGCACTGTAGTGCTAAGTAATTTAAAACACTTCGCATTACAATGCGACACTACTTTTTATTATTTTCAAGGAATTTATTTCATGAATTTAATGATATTAAATTTCTACTTAACTAAATTAAAGAATTATTTAAATCTTAGATTAAAATTGTGTAATTATATTGTTTTTATTGTTTTTTGATATATTTTAGTAGCAATAATATACCTTTAATTAACTTATTTTTTCAATTTTTAATTATTTTTTAAAATATACCTCACTTTATACCGGCATGAGGTCGTATGCGCGGTAATACGGTATTTCTAATATATAAAACTATAAATAATAACAGAGCAATATTAAAACCATACAAGAGTTTGCTTCAATTAATTTTAAATGTTTATTTAAAAAAATGCCGTTTAATCAAACCACGAGATTACGCATTACCAATTAAAATCTTTCAAAGTATGTGTGAATTATAAATTACTAATTATTATTTGAAAACTTTAAATCATAATCAGAGGGCGGATATTTGGTTAAATCCCAAACAACCCCAAAACCACCAAATTTTTCAAAATTTCGTTTTAACCACCAAATATTCAAAAAGTACCTTTATTTAACCAAATTTAAATGTTTTCGAAATTTTTAGAAATTTTTTTTATTGAAAAATAGGAATCGAAAACGAATAAATCTAAAATTATATATAGATTTTTACTTTTTTCTTATATTAACAAAAGTTTCAACTAACACTAAGTGTAAATATTATTAAGGATTTTAAATAGAAGTCCCCTATGCATAAGCGATTTAGAGTAATATTTTATTTACTCTAAATAAAGTATTATTACATCAGTAAATGCAAGTAAAGTTATTAATATTATATCCTCAAAATAAGATTATTCTTGATAAAAAATGAGAGGCTATTATGAGAAAATAGTAGGATACACTAATTTAAAAAATATAAAAATTTTATCTAATTTAAATCATGTTTTATATAACCACCAAATTTTAAAATTTTTGTTTCCAAATAACCACCAAATTTCTCGATTTGTTTTAACCAAATATCCGCCCTCTGATAATTATATTGTGCCACTTTTTGATTCGGACAGACTATAATAATAGCCTTAAAAAATTATTATAATTTATGTTTTAGTTATTGAAAAGTTTTTGATATAATATAAACTATATAAGCATATAAACAATATAACTATTGATATTTTGATCTTTGGAATCGGAATAGGAATAGAATCGAAATAAAAATAATTTTTAAGGATAGAATCGAATTAGAATTGATTTGTTAAAAAAATTGAGAATTGAATCGGAATAGAATGGGATATATTATAAAACAATTGGTATAGAATAGAATAGTATTGAATAGAGATGTGTTAAAGTTAATAATGTTAATAAAGTTATTGACCGGATAATGTTAAAGTAAATATATTTTATGAGATAAGTTTAAGAGTTAAGAGAATTCTTTAACTTTTAGCTTTTAATCTTCACTAATGGCCTAGACCACGCCCCCTCAGAAAACTCAACGGATTTAAACGATAATTTTTTGAAATTTTGGCCAAAATTTAAAGGGGTCTTCAAAACTCATCGGTTTTGACGGACAATTTTTTTACAGGTTACTCGATATTAAAAATTTTTGCCACATTCATTAAGTATTATTTATCAGACCTAACGTTCAAAATAAGACTTTATAAAACCTAACAAATATAGCTCATTTGACATTATTTCGACATGACTCGAACTCAAAACTATTTAAAACATGAATATCTATTACCATAAAAAACTTGATTTGTCTTAAACATCCTTTCCTTACTAATGACAAACAAGAGGAACTTTGAATGCATGAGATTATATTTATAAAAGTGTAAGATTATATTTATATTTATAAAAGTGTATTTAAGTATATCAGTTATAAATGTATATTTAAAAATATTAGCAAATAATTCGAATCTATACATGTGTTTATTGAAACATCAAATGACTTCAATTGATTTTTAAAATGATCGGTAATTTAATAAATCATTAACTATACTTTCATTAACTGATATTAATCGATATTATCAATATTATTGCCATTAAGCAATCAAATTAGTCTTCAATATGCGAATAAAAATATATTACTTTAAGTTTAGAACATAATTATTTTATTCAATATCTTCATCTTCATTGCTGTATAATGTTATCGATTCCATGTTATATAAACTTTTTCAACAAATTTTTCCAACAAATGAATAATACTATGGACTTATTATTTATAACAAGTGATGATGGTTTAGAGCCTCTGAAGCCTGAACCTGAGTCTGAGCCTCAGGCTCGGACTCAGACTCGTGTTCTGATTTTTGATAGAGGCTCAGGCTTGAGGTTTTCACACTTTTAAGCCTGAACCTGAGGTTTGAGGTTCGGGTTCCGCTTAATAGAGCCTTAGAGCCTCCTTATAGAGGCTCGAGAGGTTCTGTGCAATTTAATATATTACCGTACGTTGTTTTTCTGAGTCTCACTTTTAAATAATTTTGATAAGGTTTGGACTAATAAAGAAAAATTTTCTTTGAAAGCAGATTAAAATGAATGCATGGGATTTGCTATATTAACACATGTGAGTAATTATAAGCCTTTTTTCTATAGTAATATTTGAAATCCAACGTTTGCAAAGATAGACCTCAAAATAATAATGGATTTTAGGCTTATTTTTCACAAAAGATTTTCCTTTATTAGTCCAAACCTTATCAAAAATATTTAAAAGTGAGACTCAGAAAAAAAACGTACGGTATATTTAAAATAAATTGGAAAAATTATTTATAATTTTTTAAAAAATAATTAAATAATTGAAAGTAAAATTAAAAAA
>JAQGAW010003975.1:0-11578 GCA_034698025.1 Phthiracarus crinitus | reverse complement strand
TTATAACAAATACATAGCCCGAATTTTCCCCGAAAATGCTCTTTTTTATGCCCCGAATCCCTCCCGAATTTGCTAGTTTTTTACCCCGAATTTTGTTGTCTTTACTCATAGTTACACGGGGGAAGAACTCAAGGATTGACCTATCCCCTAGAAACTTGAAAAGTTGACCACAGCCAACGCAAAATTTGGAAAATTCAAGGACGAGAAAAATTTTGAAATATTTTTGGTCAAATGTAAAAAAATTGTCTATCAAGAGTTTTTGTTACCCCATTAAATTTTGGCCAAAATTTCGAAAAATTATTTAAATTATATACCACTCAGATATGCGGAATATTCCATTTTAATTTAAATAAATCATTATAAAAAGTTAATTATAGCGGTATATGCCGTAATTTAATCGATTTTAATTCTATTTTTTGCCTTTGTTTACATATATTTCTTCATAAAATAGCGGAATATGCCACTAAATTTTTCATTTTATCCAATTTTAAAAGAATATTTTCACGATATTTGCTTTTTAACAATGAATTTTTTAATTTATATCCATTTTATTTCAACAATGAATTTTTATCAATTTTTTGTTATACAGGGCGGGACGAGACTAAAATTTTCATTAAACAAGATCGGCCATAACTAATGATTGTGATTTACGGGACAGGATGGGACTGAAATAATCAAAATTTTTGAACACATATTTCCTACTTTGTGTAATCCTAAGCGCCGTTCAGTCTAGTCGGACAGTTATTTAATATGCTCGCTATTAAGGCGCACTGCATTAACATATTGAGTAATTAAAAAAGAGTTTGATACATATTGATATCAATTATAGCATTTAATATCTGTTAGAAAAGCGAATGAAAAAACATCAAACAGACTGACCAGTCTGAACGGCGCTTAGGCTTACAGGAACTATCAATGTTCTTATTACAAAACAATATTTAAAAGTATTGAATGTATTTATGTTAATATTTTTGATAAAACAAAAATTTTGAAGTGTTTTGTGCCAATAGGGAACAAATACTAAATTATCATAGAATGGCATATAAAATAACTAATAGCATATTTATTTATTAATATTGATATTATGCTTTCGATTAATGCATTGCATTGAAATAAGCGGATTATTCAAACCAAATGTGATATTTTTAAAATTCTAATATTAACAATAAAGATTTTACCACAAACAACACATTTCATGGAAAATCAATTTAAAAAACTTGAGATTTATGTTTTGCAAACGAAAGTAATGATTAACCAATAATATTACAGTAATTATTTGATCACACCTGTTGTACTGAACACATATTATATTGCATATGTCATATGATTGAACTACAGTTACCTGCGTTTTCACGATAAATGTTGTTTGTTTTTTTCTGACGCAAAACTATAAGTTCAAGTTGAAAGAGTCAAACAATCTAATCAATAATAATAATAAATTGGCACTGAAATTGCTTTTAGCTAATATTTGTTTCTGATTGTACAAAATTATAAAATAATTTATAAGCACTCAACAAAATGTAAGATTAATTTTGCAATAAACAACGTATAATTAGTAATTATGTAAAACTAAAAACTTTTAATCTGTAATTTTGTTAATTTCAAAAAAAAACATTAATAATCTATATATTTAATTTCATTTGGCTGTTTTTTGAAATAGATATTCTGGGCATACGGTAATAGATAGGGTCGGACTGTCAATGGGAAAATTGTAGAAATGGGTTAGAGGGTTTCTGAGAAACTATTGAAAACTTTTTAAACCTTCATTTAAGGACGGTTTGGGGGTTTGAAAACGGTGGTTTATGGGTCGGGATGGAGTCCGGGTGGGTCCGGGTGTGGTCCGGGTATGGTCTAAGTGGGTATGATATATTTTGTTATCAACGTTTTAAACGTTTTGTATAGAAGGGGTTAACTTATAGGCAGCGTAGAAATCTGTTAATAGCCTCTAGTTTTAATATTTTTACTAAAGTGATTTGTTAAAATTATTTATTAATTTAACTTAGTTTTTATATTGAATTAATACACAATACACAGATTTAATTTCGTGGGTATTTCAGAATCACTTAAGCTAACATTAATTATAGATACGCAAAAACTGTTATTTGGAATAATTGATGTGTCAGTGATAGATACAAACATATATATGATAATACTAATTCATATTCATATGCGAAGACAGATACCCAGAAATAATATATAAAAGTGTCATCAGAGCAAAAACACTAGACACAAAAAACAATTACCCGATAAAGGTTTCAAAGACACAAAGGTTACCCGATAATTGATTACTTATTATTAAAGTTGCCTTCGGTTCGGCTTAACCTTAAATTTTTTATAGTTAGATGTTTTGGCTAGATTTTTAATAATGTATATAAGAAAACCACTATTTCGCGGTTTAAACCATGGTTTTGCGGTTTCGGTTTAAATTTTTCATTACCCAAACGGTTCAGTTTGATAATTGTGAAACCCGACAGCGACTTTACTTATTATATCACAGTTTGTTTAACTCTAAGTGCAAGGGGTAAAATTTTCTTTGAGAAAACTGACTGAAATTCTGTGAAAAATCTTTGATAAATTTTCAAATTTTATTTGAGAATAATAGTAAAATTCTTGATAATTCTTTTAATAAATTAAACTTTTTCAAAATTCTTTGACAATCTTTTGAAAAAATACTATTAAGGCTTAAAAATTTGATATATTTAATAAAATAATGCATAAAATACAGCATTTATACATTTTATTTCTGTAAAATTATTTTTAAAATGCGAACTTTAATTATAAAATGATCATTAAAAATTTATTTGTAAAATTATTTGAGAAACACAGAAATTATTTGAAATTCTTTGAGAAAATCGTTTTTTTTTCTCGAAGATTCATTCTTTGATAATAATAAAATTCTTTGACTTTCCTTGATCAAAGAATATTTTACCCCATGTCTAAGCGAGATACAAAAAACCACAAAATATATATACAATTTTTAAACTTTGCTT
This sequence comes from Phthiracarus crinitus, assembly GCA_034698025.1. NCBI lineage: Eukaryota > Metazoa > Arthropoda > Arachnida > Sarcoptiformes > Phthiracaridae > Phthiracarus > Phthiracarus crinitus. The sequence goes on along the minus strand of JAQGAW010003975.1, from coordinate 8,588 downwards.
TTTTAAACATATTTTTCAACTAATATAAAAGTTATTTAAAAAACAATAGTTGTAAATATTTCTGACTTAATTTTCGGAATTTGAATGAAACCTTTTGTTTCCTTTCTTATTCATTCAATTATCACTATTATTAGACAAAAAAGGACATAATATTTATTTTTATCCTTCTCTACTGTCATCAATCTATAGAAAGGTTTGTCTAACAGACAATTCAATCCATTGATGCGTGCGTTCCATTCAACAGCTAAAAACTCATTTATAGCTGCAGATGATGGATCACCTGTTAATTCAAGAGATAGTCTCTCGATTTGTTTTGTTGAAATGTCCAGTTATAGCAACATTATTCTGTATGCCAACTTACGTATTAACGGTAAGCTTATATATTTACTGTGTAAATGGCGCCACTATGTGTGAGATGAAAGCAACATTAACTTTTTTATTTAATTTGTTTCAATAATAATTTGAGACAATAAATTCAGGAGTTAAAAATGGATAAATTCAGGAAGGAAAAAACTTAAATTTCCGAATTATTCAAGAAAACAATATTTATTTTAAAAATATTGGTGAAAATTTAAGGGAACTCAAAAATTCATCGGTTATTTTCAAATTTTTTACATTGAATTCCCAAATTTTTTCAACTTATGGGTAGAAAGGATATACATCCTGTCCATACCAACTTCTTGAGATACCTTAATGTGACTCACACTTGCGTTCATAATACATTTTTTACCGTTACATTGAATGAAACCATGATATTAAAAATTCAGGAGATTCAAGTAACTTATAGGGATTTTTAGGAACAATAAAAGGATCTAAAAATGATTATATTGGTCTAATTAGTGCACATTTCTTATAGATTTAGTTAAAACTTTATCCATTAAAAAATAGATTTTCCTGAATTTATCGTCTCTAATAATAATCCATGCGAATTGTTCGAAATGGTTTAATAAATAAATGCTATTATTTGCTGGTACCTTCATGTTAAAATTTATATATTATTTTCCCTTTAGGTTTATGCAAAGTTGATATTTTTAAAAAGTAAACTAAAAGATTAATCATGTTATATATAGTGATGCACAAAAGTCAAAAGTTAAAGAAATGGCTTAACTATTAACCTTAACTCGTGTCAATATTTTAACTTTAACCTTAACCGGTTAATAAATTTCTTAACTTTAACTTTGACCGGTTAAACAAATTTTGACTCGATATTATAAAATTAATTAAAATATTAAATAAGAGTAAAATAATACAAATTAAAAAATTAAATTCTAATTAAATTTTTATAATAGAAATTTATAACCTGAAAAATTATTTTATTTAAATTTTTTATTAACTTTAAAACTAAAATTATTTTTATAATTACCCGATTTCTTAATAATATTCAAGAAAACAGATATAAAAAAATTAAATAAAGTTAACATGTTAACTCGGGTTATGCTTAAAATTAACCGGGTTAAAAAGCCTTTTAACTCTTAACTTTAACTCGTCCCATATTCTTAACTTTTAACCTTGACTTTAACCGGTCAAGTCAAAAGTTAACCGGTTAAAATGTGCATCTCTAGTTATATACTATATTTACATTGTATATTAAATTATAAAAGCGATAAAAAAAGAACGAACAATATTAGTCAAAGCCGTTCTGTTCATCCCGAGCTGAGTTGCATTCTCCATTCATTTCCCTCACATAAGTGTACATTTGATTTGTTGCAATGCTGATATTATAATAATATTTTGAATAGAATATCTGGTAATAAAATTTAGTGCATTTGGTAGATAATTATTATTAGCTATTTTTAACATTTCAAATAGTGATGGGAAAAAAACTCAAGTTGAGTTTAAGCTAGCTTGAGCTGAACTGAGTTTAAAGCTCAAATTATTGATGCTCAGGAGCTTAATACCCCACGTTAATTGAGCTTAAAAAAGCTCAAGCTCGAAGCTCGGGTATCGAGTTTATTGAGCTTAGAATCTAACAAAATTATTATGTGTTTAATACATTTTATATTATTTTTGTTTAAATGAATATATTTATTTGTGTTAAATTTATTTATTTTATATATTATTTGTAAAATATATTGATGTTAAAATTTTTTTACAAGCTCTAAGCTAAAGCTAAAGCTCATGTTCAGTTTAAAATAAAAAGCTAAAGCAAAAATAATATGCTGGTTTTTATTAGCTTGAGCTGGTCAAGTGTATTTCGGCTTTTTGCCATCGCTAACTTCAACTATAGTTTCAATTGTTGCCAGCTATATTTTATTTTTATTTTAAACTCGTTTTTTCAAGACACTAAACTTCTATATAGAATTTATTTAAAAAACAATAATTTTATTCAATACTTTCATTTATATTGTTAAATCGAAAAATATTTTCTAGCTGTATTAATGTAAATAAACTTAGATGTAAATAGTAATTTAGGAAATGATTCCAAAATTTTGATATTCTCAGTGTTTAGTTCTCGACGAGATAGCAATTCGTCAGATAATTTATATATCACACAACTATTGCTAGTGGACGCTCATAAACGCAAACTCATTTATGATTATTTTGACCATTTAAAAAATACCATTATTAATATAAAGAGCTGTCTACATATATACAGAAATCCCAAATCCAATAACTGACTTTTAAAAATTGAGATCGTAATTGAAACTAAATTAAATTTATTTTAGCATAATAGTATTAGTATTAAACACTAATCTAAAATGATTAGTGTGATCTCCCAAATCGATGAAAAAATTCTCACGGCTACGTAAACCATCATATGAACCAATGCATGCAATTATACTAAGATGTTTTGTAACGTTCGATTCATGAAAATTACTTCTTTAACAATTCAAAGGGGATTTGATAAATTCAAAATTAGATTTCAATTATTCAATGGAAGATTCCAAATATTAAATTGATAACTCAAAACAAAAATAATAGGGAACACAACTCACAGATTTCATAAGAAACAAACCCTTATAATGTACTTAAGATGTTTTGAATCTATTTTTCATTTCTTTATCAGAGAATTGTTTCAAACCTGAATTATTGAAGAACTACCTCTTTATTCTCTCATGCTTTATGTCATAAGCGCTAATAAAAATTAATATTTAGATTTGATAATAATTTCTTCGTAATGGTCCAAATAAGAAAACAATAGAAAACAAGAACGGCATCATTTACTGAGTTCTCATTATTTAGTTGCTTTAAATCTTTGGCGTATTGGTTATGTAACATATAATTAACTCATTTAATTAAGTGTATTAAATAATTTTAAGTTAAAAACTAATGTTTTATTTGAATCAAATACAACTCAATTTAAAGCGCTCACAGACGGATAGGCAGATATTGTCAAATGAATTTACCACTTACTGTAATTAAATGATTAGATAAATTTATGTAAATTTGTGAATCTATTTTTAAAAATTTAAAAACTATATTTTTAAACTAAATAATCCATAGTACCGTACTGTAACACCGACTGTAAGTCACACACTAATCAGTAGCTGACGATAACAAAACACTTATTGTTAACTTATTGTTTAGAAAAAATATTATAACCGCTATGATAATCGCTGTTAAGAATTCCCATCCTATAGTAGCAGTAAATACCAGATTCGCTTTTTTAGATATTTACAGGTATTAAACTAATATTGTCAAATTGAAAAGTATATTGAACATGATTATCGGGATATTTTATCTAATAATTACGTGATAATGTTCGAGAGCAATATAAAAGTTGGAAAAACTTTTGAATCTTTTTGATTCACTTGTTGGCTGACTTCGTCCGCTCACACGAGAGACAGAATGGAAATGGAAAAGTCTAAAATAAAACATGTGAGAAAAGCATCGTTTAGAGTATATGTGGCTGCAGTTTGCGCTCTTTTAGGCGTATTGTCAAAGGGATATGTTTTCGGATGGAGTTCGCCAGCATTTGATGACATGGAACGGGATGATAGTGAACCACATTTGGGCATGAGTTACGCGGATAAAAAAATTAAATCATGGATTGGTAGCAGTATAACATTAGGAGCATTGGGAGGCAGTTTATTATGCGGTTAGTGTATCATATAACTTATATGGAAAGATATTATAATTAATTATCTAATATATAGGCATTACATTACACATATTGGGCCGTAAAAATACTTTAATATTAATTGGTATACCACTTACGATTGGTTGGGCATTAATAGCTGGCGCCAAATCGGTGTCACTTATAATTATAGGTCGGGTTATAACAGGATTTTGTTGCGGAATAGTTAGTGGAACGTGTCCGACGTATTTAATTGAAATTTCAACGCCAAAAGTTAGAGGTCTATTGGGTGGAAGTTTTCAGGTAACTTTTTATTATTAATTTTTTAAATAATTTATTCATATGTTAAAATTATTATAATTAGCTCAGACTTATGTGTTCAGTGAAGTTCAATTCATTGTAAGAAATCTTTAATTAGAAATAATTTTTACCATCTTTTGGTAATTATAATTTAAGTTCACGAGAGTTTAATAGTAAAATTTATTAAATTAAATTAGTACTATAAATTAGTCTATAACCATTTTTTTATCTGATTTAATCATGTCTGTCTGTCTATTCACAATTTTACAATAATAAAGGGATTTTATCTCAATCTTAAATTAATAAAATGATTTGATATCTTGTAGACTTAAAAACTAATATAAGGTACTGTATTTATTCCATAAGTGCTGCATGCATTAACCTATTAGAAAGTTAGCTCACTGTGAATGTGTGGTAAATGGTTTATAATAATAATTTCGTGCTCTTTAATTGTATAATTAGTATTTTGACCTTTTATTTTGACTTATTATCGTATCTTTAAGAAAAATAGAGGTTAATATTTCTAATGTTATTTCATAAATGTCCCAAATTTAATTAAATCAGCGATTTATAATTTTTTATTTCAAATTCTATTAAAACATTGCAGTAAAATTGATAATCGATCTATTTTTCAATCCATCTAATATTTATAAAAAACAAAAAAAAATTATTTATTTGATTGTTCAAAATATCAAAATACTTTGTTTATATTATCAAATTTCCTGTTTATTTGTTGAAATATTTATCGCGTTAATATTTCAAGTGTTTTCATTCATAATATTTTTTAAGATTTGTGATAATAATTTCAGAATATTAGGATACTTTTTGTGGAAAAATAATATTAGATAAACTCGGATAAAGAATTTTAGGAGAAAAGTATTTAACATTTTGATTAAAGATCTTACAGTAACATTTCTCAAACATTTGGAAACCATTGTATTTTTGGGTTTAGACCTGTTTGTCGACCCATAGTATTTAAAGCAAAAAAAGCTAATTAATACTTGTTTATGAATGTAAAATTATTTATTTAAAATCAAATATAATTTTAATTTATCTCTAAATACCTTGATATTCCACTCGAGAAATCAATGTAAATGTCAATTGTGATTAAGCGTGTGTTTAATAATTTGTATAATAAAAAAAGTTAAATATATTAAGAAATAATCAAAATAGTGTTAACTAGTAAAGACAGGGTAAAATATAATAAATAAAGTACTAGTTTTCTAATTTAGTGATTTTAAAACTTTTCCATTTCACGGCCCAAAATATTGAACAAATCACTTCTGTGGCCCATATATTTTATTTTTAAAAAAATTATAAACATGTATTTTAGCATAAAATTCATAGATGTTAACGAAGGTTAATTTTTTTGCATTTATAATAGAAAAATAGAATTTATTGCATTTATAATTACAATTGCAAAAATAACATTTATGGAACTAAAAAGAATCTATTTTATATGATTTGAACATATATACTGTAAAATTATATGCCTCGTGTGTATGTAATAAAAAAGTAGCAAATGCTTTCATTTTTTGGATCTAATTATTGCATATCATTGCTAAGCTTTACAAAAGAGAAATAGAGATGAAGCGAAATAAAAAAAATAGAAAAACTTGTCGCTCCTCTTTAGGTAATTTGAAAAATTATACACTTTTCCGTTTCTAGACATCCCATTATTATTCCTTTATGTGACGGAGAGAGAAACAGAAATAAAAAGATTAGTATATAATAAGGATAAGGATTAGAGCCATATAACGTTTTATATTGTTTAATACTGTATACCCGATATATCGTCTTTTATTGTTGCATATGACAATAATTTTTTAAAGGTTAAAACTTTAATAGGTATTGTTACACAACTCGAACAGTTTAACCCAGATCTTGAAATAAGTATTGAATACTTATCAAATTTAGATTACATCTAGACTACTGTTATACATTAATTACTTTATATTTATTACAACATTAAAATATTTGATGCGAGAATCATACAAAAATTTAATCTTAAAACTCAAGTGCAGATATAATTAATAAAAGTTCACGGTCATCAACAGCTATAATCTTATTTAACAATTAATTATTTATAAGTGATCAGAACACTATTATTTTTCATTTTTTTTCTTCTAAAATTTCGTTATTATTAAAAATTATTGAATTTGCTAATATTGAGTAAAATGAATGAAATCGGAAAATACACAATTACTATAATAATATCGATAATGATTACAGTTGGTATTTATAGTTAAACTTATAAAAATGATAAATTATAATAAGTGAAAAATAATATTTTAGAAATAAGTTTGGCTCAATTGGAGCCAACCAGAGCCGCCACAGAAATAGAACCGACAACATTGACAACAATTCTAGAGATAAAAACTGAGGTTGAAAAATATATTGCTTATAGCAAAGGAAATGTGTCAATGTTAGCGGCGGCTGTCGTCCAACTTGAGAAAACCGGCACTCAAATACATAGCGATTTAGTAAATAGTGTTGGTTTTGTTGAAAAATTCGGAAAAGTTATTGAAAATTATCACAATACCTTTAACGATGATTTTGAACTTAAGATATACCTGGAAGAGGCTATCGATGACATTCACTCTGCCAGTAACGCGTTGGTCAATATTGGACACAGACTTAATAAACTTATTTGTTTGTAGTAATTGTCAAATTTTAATGACAGAATATTGAGTTCACTGTATTAAATGAAAATGTTATTCAAATAAAAGTATTACATTTTGCAGTCGTAGTGTCAATTTATGATATAAAAGTTTAAAATTATTGATCATAGATATTAAACTTTTATGGTTTAAACTTATTAATTATAAATTTTTTATTATTTTCTAGGTATTTGTCACATTAGGAATTTTAGTGGTATGTAATAAAACTAATCGATTTGAATAAACAATTTTTTAATTCACGTTTTGTTTGACTACAGATATACGTATTCGGAGTATTTCTCAAATGGAATTATTTGGCCGCATTCTGCGTCATTCCTGGCATTCTTATGTCTATTCTCATGTTTTTCATGCCTGAATCGCCAGTTTGGCTCATGAATAAATATGGTCGAGAAGCTCGAGTAGAGAACGCTCTTCGCTTGATTAGACAGCCTGAGAGCGATATCGAGAACGAGTTAAAAGAGCTCGAAGATCGAACGTATAACTCGAATAAACCGTTTTCAATAACACAGCTAAAGCATGCCGAATATTTTAAACCGATCCTTATTTCAATATTTCTGATGATTTTTCAACAACTTAGCGGTTATATAGCGGTAACTTTTTATGTGACTGAAATATTTAAAGATTCGCATTCGTCAATAAAACCAAATGTGGCCGAAATTTTTGTGGGCGCAGCCATGGTTTTGGCCACAATGGTTAGCAGTATACTAAACGATAAATTGGGCCGAAGAGTACTACTTGTGATATCAGGTGTGGGACACGCGCTCAGTTTAGGAGTTATGGGTTACTATTACTATAAGCATCAGATTTTTGACGCCATAGATCTCGCAGAGTCTGTCGAAAGTGATTTCCCGGATTCAACAAATATGTTGACTAATTCTACGACAGATCCGGCACTTTTCGATACTCAATACGGTTGGGTACCCATAGTGTGTTTGGTGGTGTTTGTGGCCGCGTATTCCATTGGTTTCGGTCCCATTGGTTGGATGATGTTCGCCGAACTCACTCCTAGTTCTGCGATCACTTTTACTAGTTCTCTGGTAACTAGTGTTCACTGGACATGCGCTTTCCTCATCACCAAAGAGTTCGAGTCTCTTCAGTTACTGATTAAACGATACGGTGCTTATTGGTTAATGTCTGGCATTAGTGTTGTTAGCATTGCATTTGTTTTACTGTTTGTTCCCGAAACTAAGGGTAAATCTGCGTTAGAGATAAGGCAACTTTTCGTTAAGAACAAACAACTAAACACGAAAGACGAGGAAAACGGTGTGATTATTGTAATGCACTAGTAATTCATTATTAGAGCCTCAAAAAAATAGCATTTATAGTTTATAAAAATAGCGCTATAAATTGCTCTAAAAATTGACCAAAATAGCATTAAAAATACATTTATTTTTATAAGATATTTCCTATAAATCAAAGAATAACTATCAATTAGAAAAGAAAGTTATAAATTTTGTAAAATAAATTTTTCGTTTATAAAATTTTTCTTATATTTTTAAAACTAATGTTATGAGTTCTCAAAATTCATCAGATTTAAACGACAATTTCTAATTTTTTTGAACAATTGCATTTAAACTAGCAAATTAGCA
>JAQGAW010003974.1:0-11578 GCA_034698025.1 Phthiracarus crinitus | reverse complement strand
TCCGCAAAATATGGCTAAAATTTGTAAGCATCCGCATCCGCATCTGCTTATATCCGCATCCGCGCCCAACTCTACACCGAATACACATTTATTTTATACTGTAACAGTAAAGCCGTAATAAAATATCTCACGTTTATATACAGTAGAAAAATTTTGCATAACTCGAAAGTTAATAATAAGCTTACGCTTTTCCATGAAATATCGCTATAAAAGAAAACAACGATATCATGCATCGAAAATCAAATTTATTTATATGAATTGTGAATATGAATAATGAATTTTCTCAATTTATATAATTAAGCATTAAGTTATGAATTTATTTTAGTCATGACCGTTTGTTTTTATACCGTTATTGCCTGTAAATACTTATCAAAATAATTTTAGTCTATTCATAAACTAGTGATTGTCTGAAATTCGTTATTGGTATCCAAATGTCATTAAACAAACAAAACATAGAGAATTTGCAAATTAACATGTGATGAATTTTTCATACACTTTTTATCGTAAAAATTAATTACCCGTAATTTGTTAACACAAAACTAACTTGAATTAAATTTAATACATTTGTTTATATGTATCGATTAAATTCTGAATCGAAAAAATTTTAAACAAAACAAGAACTGGACATTTATAGAGAAACGCTCGCGAAATAACATTAAACCTTTAAATATTAGCTAAAAAATTGCGAACAATGTCTTCAGTTACCAAAAACACATATAGACAGACGGACGGACGGACAGTGTCGAACCCAAAAGCTCGACATTTATATAAAAAGTGAGATAAAAATAAAATTTAACATTATCACCACCTTTTGATTAAAAATAAAACACTTCAAGTTGTATAGCACTTTAATAGTAGATTTCAATTAATTAGTAAATTATTGTATTATACAAGTTTCGGTATTCACACTCGAAACTAAAATTTGAAACGAGTCGCAAGTGAGTGCTGATTTTATTCACACACACAAAACACTCAGGAAAATAAAATTTATTTTTCTTTCTATACATTTGAATTTCTAATATTTGGATTTTAATTTAATTATTTAAAAATGTTTTTTTTTGTAAAAATATATATTCAAACCCGTTTACTTAAAATAGGATAAGTGGTGTCAGATATTTATAAGAAAAGCGCTTTTGCGTGTTCATCCATAAAATAAAAAATAATTAAAAACTCGTATTTCTCTAAAAAGGCTTTAGCAGTAAACCGTTTGAAAAATTGGTGCGCACATTGCTATTTATGAGCACAATAGCGATGCCGATTCAACATTTTCAATCTGTTTACAAAAAAATAGGTTTGAAATTGTATTTTGACAATTTGTAAGAAAAGACAATTATTGTAAATTGCAAATCATTACATTCGCTGAATGTTATTCGTTACACATTCAAATAGCGTCATAAAACTGAGGCCTCTTGTATTTAGAGAACTGCTAATATTTTGCTCTTTAGGATCTACTCATTTCACGCGAAGCTCGAAAAGAAAAGAAAGAAAAAAATCGTAAGATGATAGCAGAAAGAATTTTTTTCGCAAGCTTTTCGTGCTTTATATCCAAACCATTTTCTTTTTGTTCTGATTTATGGCAATATATATATACGGTATATATCTATCTATATAGTGTCGCAAATATAAATGCTATTTTTTGATATAATTCTCAAACTCAATCATTTAATGTTTGAGGCGGTATTAATAATACATTCGCACTTTAGATTTAAATGGGAATGTGATGCGTAAATGCGTACGTTTGCATTAGACTGTACTGTACTGTGTGTTCAGTGTACGCCATATACGCGTTACACATATGTTTTACGCAAATCTAAATAAAAACGCATAAATCTTTTACCAGTGAGTGAGATATTCTCATCGCGTCCAACAACTACTCAATCATAACTTGTTTATAAATATTATAACTTATATATTGCTTTTCGTTTAGCTTTCTTATCGCGAAAAAAAACTTGTTAATGCCATCACATATTTCTTTATCAGTTTTTATTAGGATATATTTAATAAACAAAAAATAAAGGCGATAATGTCAATAAATAAAACTTTATCTATACATAAATGTTTAAATAGTAATAAATAATCAAAATACTGTACATCTCATAGCGCACTGATATTTCAGTTTTCCCCTTAATCTCTACGTAAAGCATTAATAAAGGAAATCATATTTTTTGGTCTCGTATGATATATCTGAAAACTGCTCACACGTGAAATTAGACGATATGAAGAAATTGTCGCACCAGAGACATAACCATGTGTTACATTAACTGTGATTTACAATTTTCATTTGTAACGCATTGCTCCGTGTATTCTCTATTCACGCTGCTGTGAACAATCGCTAATTTGGTTATTATTAGAAAATGATTTATATAATGATTTATATTCTAATTTTTAATCGCACAATTCATTTGAAAAATTGATTAGTTTTTCCGATCAATTTAATTATAATATGTCGTGTCTTTTCATAAAAATTAATTCTTAAATCTCACTCATATAAGAGAATAATAAATATGAAATACAGATATGGAACGAAACATTAGTGAACGCGTGAATGAAGGTTTTTGGACTCATATCTACAAAACAATACTACGTTTATGACAAATGCTAGTTTGACAAAGTCTAGACTTTTATTTCTGATAATCATTTACTATTTGCTTAAATAATTCCCTTTACAAAAATAAGATAAGTTTAATAATATTTAAGTTAATACACTATTTTGAAATGTATTTTTAATTTTGTCAATCAACTCTCAAATGCGTGTGAGAAAGTAAAAGAGTGGGTATTGCATGCGTGAGTTAGTGATTGAGAGATAAATTGAGTGATTTACAGTAACAATAAAATAAACTTGGATCAAAAACTAATTCATTCTCTAAGACAAAATAGACATATCAATTATATAAGCATATAATCGTTAAATAGAATAGAATATGTAACGGCTCCCAATTTTTCGGGTCTTTGGTGGGTTCCAGAAAAAAGTCGGGCCTTAAGTTAAGATTATTAAATCGATTAAAATAACAAAACCCAAAAATTTTTATTTTGGAAGAAAATATTAAAACAAACAATATTTTAATATTATTAACCGTAAAATATAGCCGAATACTATATACGGTATATAATTATCAATTTTTACGAACAAATATGCATACAATATTGTTATAATGAAGAAAAAATAATAGATATTTAATTAAGTTATGATTTTGTAATTAAAGCTATATACGGTATGAAGGAAAATGGTTTTGGGCTATTGTTTGTCTAAAAGTAAAAATATACCGTATTTAGTGGAAATAATAAAAAAAATTGTGATGAAACAAATATTATGTAATATAATATAAGTTTTTAATTAAACTTTAAATTTTTCAAACGATTATAAACCTTTATTCAAACGATTAATAAACGATTTTTACCATTTTTCCTAACGATTTTCAAAGCCTTAGTAATGATACACAAATACTATGCATAAGAAAATATTCAAAATTTGATGATAAAAACAAAAAACTAGGGCAATAATAATAATAATAGTTTTTGTGACTATATTGATAAGTTTTGATCAATAATGTAATGTATTCTATAAAAGTTTCATACGCTCATTATTATTGAGTCAATTAATTATTACCTTTGGGTTGACGTCAATCAACTAAAAAACTTCTATTCTTTTATAAAACTTATAGTAGTTTGCAAAACTTGAAAGAAAAATCAAACTTCATTCTATCAATTGAGAGAGTAATAAGAATATAAAAAATCTCATTCATAAAGTGTAGAATAACTGAAGTCTATAATAAATTGCTTTCATATAAAAACACGACGGTTTTTAATGAAAGAAAAGAAGTATAGTAAGCATGAATGCAATTTATTATGTAACTTATTTAGAGTTTCTAGTATATTATATGCAAATTGAATTGTCTTCATTATTCTATTAAAACGATAGAATCTCAAAATTATTATTTTTTGAAATTCATTTCAAACCTTATTTTCATTTTTTGCAAAATTAAAACATTTCATTTAAAAGTCGATGAGTTTTCATGTTCTCAACTTTTAGACCGAAAATTATCAAAAAAGCCAACAAAGATTTTCCTAAATGTCGTTGAAAAAAATCAGATTATAAACGCTAAAAGCGGTCGATAAGATTAGATGTGTGCGATGACATCATTTGGAATTTAGAGAATATGAATGCAACCCTAGTTTATGAATATTTATTTATTGTTAGCTTAAAATGTATTTCCATAACAAAACTCTTTAAATATTATAAATTTAAAATGTTTTAAAATAAATTCCAAATACTTTTCATAAACATTTGTTTAAAATTTTACAAAAAAAAATTTATTATTTTAACAATATTCTGTTCAAACTATTTTTTTGTTCACTATTTGAAAATTAAATTTATGTTTTTTTTTGCTTATTGCAACTCAATAATGCGTTTTATTTTATAAAATGCTTCAAATAATAGAACTTCAAAACTTCTTTCAACCAAACACATTCTCCATTACCGAAACAAAAATTCCTTTCTATCATATACTTGAAATATTTGCCCAAATGCTAGTGCTGTGTAAAATAAATACGAAAACCTATTGTGACGGTGGAAAAAGTCTATCAAATACAAATATTCTGTTTATTTTTAGTTTATTTATGATTCAAAAATAATAGACGTATAACAGAAGTTTCAGCATTTTTTAATTCAATTTTCCAACTTTATAAAAGTTAAAATGAATAACATTTTTTACTTTTTAAATCAATTTTAAGTAAAGGTTTTGTTTTTAAGGAAATATTTTAAATTAATTGATTTAAACTATCAAACATGATCAGATAAAATAGAGAAACCATAATACACAAAACATTTTGTGTGTTATAAGTTGTACTAATAATTCGTAATAATAATCATAAAAGTTTGTTATATAAACTTATATAATAACTATAAGATCTCCGGAAAAGGCTAAGCTAGCGCTCAACTCAACTAATTAGATGTTATCATTTCTTGACTGTCCATCACGTGTTGACTCAGTGCTCTTGTCTGTATCGGCTAATTAGATGTTCTAACTTTACTAAGTGTCCATCACGTCTCGCTTTTTCTAACTTTTCTGTAACATTAACACTGAGAACATTGAGCGAGACTATCAGTCTTAATGCCTTAGAGAAATATTATATCTTAACAAATATTCATTTTGTTCGGTATCCCAGAAAACAAAAAAAAAGTTCGCATTCAGGTAATCTTAAATATACTAATCTTAAATATACTCTTACTGTAATATATTTAATGGAAAAACTTTTAAATCGTTTTGTTCAATTTTATTTTCTTGAAAAACTCAGAAAATTTAATATTCTCATTGTTACGTCTCATTAATATTTTTAAAAACTTTTTTATGTAGTTTACAAAAAATGTGGAATATTTATTTGTTAAACAAAAATAGTGCTTTCAATTTAAATAAAAAAGTAAATTATCAAATAAATATAAATAGATTTATTAAAATAAATGATGACAGGATTTTTATTCTCAAAGATTGTAAAATATGGGAATATATATTTTCAAAATTTTCTTCAAATATTCTTTCATTAGATTTTTCAAAAACAAATATGTTTTTAGACTGTTAAAAGTAGTATTAACCCCGAATTAACTATTTAATTGTGATGAGACCAAATACAGCCTACAGCCTAAGCCTACATTTTCCCATAGGCTGAACCTAAATTCTCTTATCTTGGTATTCAGATACAATTTTGTAGCACATTTTAAAATGGCTCAAAAACATACGAAAAACAAATTAACTATGGATATTCTTTAAGAAGAATATTAAAAAGATTTACAAAATATTCTTTTAAGTCTTTTACATTATTTTATAACAAAAATCTTGACATTAATAATAAATATTTGTTAGTTTAAATGAATGACCAACTAAAAGTTAGAATCGCTAGTGTATTCGCTGAATAGCTAGTCGAGTCATTAGTCTACAGAGGAAACGAAATAATATGATAATAAAAAAGATGATACACATTATCATAATAACTTCGTAATTTAATAAACAATATTTTATTATTAATGAATAAAAAGGAAAAATATGTTTTCAATTGTGTGTACTATTTATTGTTTGGCTGATAATTTTTGATATTACCGTATTATTGTTGTAAATGTTAGAATACATTTCTTTGTTAAAAAAAGGTAACATTTAACAAAATATGTTTCATTCATATGTATTTCAGTTAATTTTATGAATTTTTGCGCATTTATTTGTTAAAATATAACTCATTAAAATATAATGTGAACCATGAAAATTTTCTGTGTTTATCCTTACAGTACAATATTTTCTCATTTAAAGTTAGACTATTTCGAAGTTCATTATTTTCTCATTTTTTCCAATTAAAAGTATAATAATTATACGTTACTTAAATTAAAAGAAAGTATTTGTATTACTTAATCAATTACATACCATTGTAAGAATAATTATAGTTATATATATTATAAAACAATATTTTTTGTTACAAATTTTTCTTTCGGTAATTTTGATATTGATTTTGATATGTCATTGCGATTGTATGTGATAATAAACAGAGCTATAAAAATGATGTTTGAAGAAGCGGAGAATCATAGCATTGCAAACTGTGCATTAGAATGCAGAATAAATGAGCCAATGAAATAGCGATTTAATCAATAGCGCGCAAACTTTACATATCGATTGCAGATTGTCGAGTGAGTTAAATAAAAAAACTATGTCCACTTCTATTTGCTATGAGTTTATTTTCAATTTAATCTTTATTATATTATGTTTTTAATTATCCCAAATGTATTTTCTTATTATATTTATCTTTTTTTGAAAATTGAAAAGTTATATAAATCTTTACTGTTTTATACAGAAAAGTTTTACTGCTTTATACTTTTTAATTGTAATTTTAATGGGTTTTTATCATTAATAAAACGGTTTGTCATTTGGATAAGGAATAAATTTTTAAAACATGTTTTAGAAAAGTGTTCGATACAGTTTCATCCCAAATGTTCTAAAATGAATTATACGATTCATTTCTAAATTCCCCAATACATGCATATGTCTAAACATTACGGAATTTGAATTATTTTGTCATATGATAATGAGCACTAGTGATGCAAAATACCACGAGAATATTTAATACCTAATATTTTCATTCTATATGAAATAAAGTAAAGAACTTTTTAAAAATAAATGTTTAAGTTTTTTGCACTTATCTATGATAATCGAAACCACTCCTCTTCATAACTCAATCTCTATCCAACATTACTTAATTAAGTGTTACCATTATATAAGTTTGTCTTATAATTTTAATTTATTTACGTAATATTCTGTATCATTAAATATAGTTAAAAATAAATTTACATTAAAAAGATTCATAAAGCGAATAATTAAAAGAATTTATTAATGGATACTAAAAAGTTAAAAATAAGAATTGCTATTATCGTTATATTTAATAAAGTTTTCAAATATTAGAAGAATGTATGAATATGTTAGAACACGATATTAAGTTTGATTTGTTAGACTATTTTATAAGATTGTTAAAACTGTTAGAGCATCTTTAACTAACAAAATGTTAAATAGACCGAGAGATCGCAAACAAATACCGTTTTTTTCTCGAGGTTTACTTTCATTAATTTTCGTTTGTTTAGAGTGAACTGTAAATACCATATATAAAGCATTTAATAAATTAACTTTGCGTGACCTAAAAGTCAATGTTATACTCAACAAAACAGTTTTCGGAATCAAGAATATACATTCGATTTAATAGAATCTTTTTGCTTTTTTTGACAGTAGATGAATCTTACAGCAAAACTAATTTTTCGAACCTCTTTTCAATACTATTCTAGCGTTATATATATGTTGCTACAAATTATTGTAAACGAAATGTTTTCGAAATATAGATTTTTTTTACTGGAAAATTCATGAAAAAAATAGATTTATAAAAATCTTAGTTCAACTTTTTTGTTTAGTAAAATTGCACATTTTTGGTAAATTCGAGTTTATGATTCAAGTTTCGAAATATGAATTAATAATTTTTATTATAACATTTTATGGTGGATTTTTTACGATAATACACGGTCAATATAATGTCATATATAGATATGGAGGCAATATTGTCTACAAACCGAATCGTAATATTAAATAATAAAATAAATCTGAGTTACAATAATAAAAGTCCCAATGATTCCTACGATAAAACTGTACATATGTTTCAGTAAATTATTGATAAAACTTTAATAGATAGTTCTGTGTTTTGTTGGATAACATTCTTTTTATTAATGCGATTGCTTTTATAATCATAAGAGAAACGATGTCATAAGAAAATCGTTGCAATGCGTTAGTTTTTATGTCAAAACAAAACTAAATTACAAAACTATATTATGAAAATTTAATTATTATCTAAATTTGTTTATTAATGAAACGCAGTTTTTTGAAACACGTTTTAGATAAAGCACAAAATTAATTTGTAAAATCTGGTGGTTTATTGGCGAAAAAACTCGTTAGACTTTTATATTTTATTAAAATATTAAAGATATGTTTGCGCTTATAATTTAGAAAAATGGTGCGTTCATAATAAGATTAGTTGATAGTACGGTAATAATGGTCGATTTGAATAAAAAATAGTTTAAAAACTTGTTCACTTATTCAATCAGATCACTTATTCATTAAGCATTCACTATTATTTCCACGTATAAACTGAAAATCATTTGAATAATTTAATAGAAAATAAAGTAGAGAATCTAAATTCCAAACGATTTAATTTAGAATTTAAATTACTAGGAAATTCAATTTTTGTGCTGATTTCTCATCAAAATTGCATGATTACAGAGAAAGACGTTTTACTCATACAGAAATAAGTATATGCTTTGATAATTACAGTAATAATTCAGTTACACTCAACATTTCGCTATCATTTATTTTTACGTTTATCCAAATTAATGTTTGAATTTTCGATAAATTAAATATTAATTTATGATAAATGCTAATGAATTCAACGTATGGCCGCAATAGCTTTTTGCGAGTTTGCTTAACGTGTTCATGATTTAGTAAATGGAAACTTATAAATATAAATGTATATTATTTGTAGAAAACCCATTCACATCTAGACTTTTTTAGATTTGGTATACAGTATACGAATTATATTTTAACAAATGATCAAATTATGTTTTATTTGAACGAGATTTTATATTTGAAAACATTTTTGATTATAATAATCCTGGCTTTATAAGGATTTTGTTGGAAATCCTGCAAAATTGTCAAATTTAAAAAGAATATGCATTATGTTTAGAATATGGTTTCTGTAATACAAGCAAATGTTTAGAAATAATATTTTAAATAAAAACTTTTAGATTTTAAAAACAAGATAAGATTTTAATAACATTATATCTATACAAATAAGCATAAGTTTTATTTAAAATTACTCGAATATATAAACGAATAAATCATAATAAAGTATAAGTAATTTAACTGATAATATAATCTCATGACAAGATTTTTTTGACAAAGAACTTTATTGTAAGTCTATAATAAATCTGCATATATTATTTTCCAAAATGTTATTCTCTAAAGGAATTTAATTTCTTGAAGGGTAACTTAAAAGGATTAGACGTGTCAGAACTATGATATACAATCTATTGATTATTATACATTAATTGTATAAAATATATTTTGTACACATATTGTATAATACATTAATTTTTTAAACAGATTGACGTTGCTCTGTGCTTATGGGTTTAGATATGGGTTTAGAATATAAATAATTAACGATATCATTATTTTAATATATGCACTAAAGGGTGAAAAAATAGTCTGACTTCAGCATAAAAACTTTTTATTCCCGCGGTTTGCTCCCGTAGATCCCGCTGTTCCCAAACTCATATTACGCAAATCCCGCAAATTTACAAGTTTTTATAAACATTATAAAATATTATACAAATTGTATAAAAAATGTAAATAATAATTATTAATAATTAATAGCATATTTAATAAACCCTTTGAAATTATACAATTAGCTAAATGAATATAAATTTTTTAAAACTAAAAAATTTGTGGAGAATTTATTTGGGTTTCAACAACTTTATGCAATTAAGCATAAATATTTATATGTGATTTTCGGGAATCCCGCACATCTATTTTTAGGCTTTTCCCACTCTCCCATCACTCATACTTTTTACTTAATCCCATATCCCGTTCCCTCCACTTCCCATGTGACCCTTTTTGACATCTAATTTACTCTACAAAAAACTACAAAACAATAATACTAAATTTGCTTTGAAATTAAAAATAATATTGATTTGGATGTTGATGTCACATTTAAATTGTTGTATTATATCTATACAAACGGCTTTTCCACAAATTGTAATTAAATAACAAACATAATCTTTAGCAAAAAAAATAAAATTATTACTAAGACAGTTACTGTTATGTGTGTACTTTTGGAGCCATTGTAAACAATACATATGCTTATAGTATACGAGCAAATATCTAGAGCTACGAATATTATACAAGTCTTAAAATTAGTTTTCACATTTACCACTTTCTAAAAGCGCACTCTGAACAAAAAACGGTAGAGTAGCTAATGCTAAATAAGGAATTATAGTCATCATATAATTGAATGGCAATGTGAGAATAGAAAATTAACGCATAAGACGCGTTAACATTTTCAACACAAAATTAATACTCGTTTTCAAACCTCTCAAACCACTCCTAAATTTAAGTTTAAAAAATTTTCACAATTTTTGCCAGGATATCTCGGATCATTTTTCCGCTTACTGTAACAGTATAGAATACAGTACTCTTATCGTTTGGCCATAATATCTTTACAAAATTTCTCGCTACTTGCAATTTTAATTAATTTGGCTTAATTTTTAAATATTTTAATTTACTGATAAGCATTAAAAATTTAATTTATTTATTACAGATAATGTTGTTTACAGCTAATGTTATTTACAGATAATGTTGTTTACCATTAACTATAATCAATAAAAAAATCATGAATATTCATCTAATCCTTATAAATGTTATGATATTAACTAAATTGCAGTCATTTTTAAAACTCAGGTTAAGTTTCTTTTTATAAAAATTTGTTTCATACTATGAACTTTAAAATTTGATACAACAATAAAGGCATTTATTTTTTCATATAAAAAAGGAAATATCCAGCGCACTAACATTATTTATTTTTAAAAGGGATAAACTCCCATATGTGTTGATTTATCTTTTATTTTTAGGGATTCGATATTGAATGCTAAGAAAGTTCATTTATTACAATTTGAAAAGCAAATAAAACGTTATATTTTTCTTCTAACAAACATCATTTCTACGCTGCAGTGTTAATATTAAAACACGTCTATATTTTTTCATTTAAGATGACAAAGCTATGAATCCTTTAGGCCATTATATTTTGCCATATGATTTATTTACAAACTTTTCTTCTTAGCCCGCCATCAATTCACAAGTTTAACCACTTTTACTTTTCTATTGAACTTTAATCAATCTTTAAGAAGCAATTTTCCGGTCAATACGAACAAATATTTTATAAACTAATCATTTATTTTTTATCTCGAAATGTATTGATATTGGTTTGATTTTTTAAAGTTTGTGGCAACAAAAAT